>JANVCH010106628.1:0-21010 GCA_025505405.1 Epizoanthus rinbou | reverse complement strand
TAAATGGGGCTTTAGTCTTGAAATGTTCTTAACCCATCAGTGGATGTTGATGAAAATTAAAATTTGGTATCCACTTTTTATTGCTCTGAATGAGTATAAACTGAAGTAACACAAGAACCCCGAATTCAGTTTGTTATTCAACAAGGAACTGACAAAAATCATAAATTTTTAAATAAAACTAATTAAAGTACCTGAGTTCAGTCACGACTTTTTAAAAGTCTTAAAGTCTAAACATTAAATATTGTTGTACTAGTAATATAACGGAACACTTTAGACATCAAGAGTTCTCTGTCGATAAGTCCCTGTAGCAGGCAGTTCTGTTTCAAAGTTTCTGTTTAGTGATTGCGTGCATAATGAATTGCCTGCGTGTCATTAATGTTATTTTGAGCAGTTTTCGGGTTTCAAGAACCTTTTTTCCAGCAACTACAGTGGCATCTGAAGTAAATTACAAATATTTTATGCAACTTTTGTGAGATTACAATAATCCTGGCCAAATAACAATTTAGTATCTTCTAAATCTTACGTAAATGCTAATTGGAGACAAACGAGGGGGGTGGGGTGGAATGTTTGTATTGCCCAAACCCGGGTTGATCGAAAGTCGGTTAACGTTAACCACATTTGATTTCTTCATCTAGGAATACGTAATCCGGTGCATATAAAGTATTATTGAATACGTAATCCGGTGCATATAAAGTATTATTGAAATAGTTCTCAGAATCACAAATACGTAAACCCGACATGAAAGCCCAAATCAGTCAATAACTTGGGAAGTAAACCCAATCGTGAGTTAAAGTCTTAACCATTGGTTAACGTTCACCGACTTTCGAGCAAACGGGCCCAGAATAGAAGTAGGCCTGCGATATTTTTTATAATTGCCCCTCTTTCCCCCCGCCCACCATACACACAATCAGTGTCAATTCGCTCTCCCTAGTCTTCTCTATCGCAACGAAATTAGCTCGAAACAATTTTTCGACACAGCCCAAGTTGTGCTGTACGAGCCAGTGTCGGACCGAATTCGACGTACGTACTTTGTCGTAAGACGTATCACTACCAGCGATTAGAGGAGGTTATGTGTTAATAGTATGTTGTAGTAAGTTATACGAGATACTACTTCACTACTTCAGTAAAATTTATCAGATGTATTTGTAAATATCCACCGCTACCGTATACTAGTAAATGTGACAGCTGAAGATACAATTTTAGGCAAATCTGTAGAGTGCTCATTGGACCTTATTGCACTGGGCGTTGCGACATACTGACTTACAGTTGGGACTTTTAACAATTTCAGTCCCAGTTTGTCGTGGTGCAGGATATTAGCTGGTAAATGGTAATTCTTATTAAACCTAGCCGACAAATTTGCTATTCACTAATTCGTTTTGTTTAACAAACTATGGCGATTGCTCAAATAAAACTGGTTCAGAAGCAACTGGACGCATTCACACTTTTTGTAGGGGAAAAAACAGTTTTATAAGAACAATGTGGCTAAATCGCCCAACATTTAAGAACAAGTTCAGGCTGAGGTCTAGAAACATAAATTCCATCTGTATGTTTTCAAATGAAACGCTGAAATTCACAACTAAACAAACAATAAATTAAATCGGCACAATGGTTTACCTTCTAAACTACTGATTCTATCAGGCAAATGAATGCTAATTACTTATACGCTCGAATATCGGTCGTCATCAGTTGTGTCTTTCGGGACTTATTTCGTTAAGACCAATCTTGGCTGAAGTTGCCTCCAAAATTACGAACAATGCATAAAATGAAAGAATAAGGAAAACTGAATTTCCCATGTCATATTATCTTTATTGCGGCATTTTAATGCCTCTATTACCTTCGCCTTGTGTAAATATTCCCCTTCTATTAATTTCTCTTCCATCAAGAGCGTGGACAGTCAATCGTTCTGTCCTTAAATTTGTCAGGAGTAAAAAGAAGATAAGTAATTGGCACGCATTCCTATATCCCCAAAGAAAAAAAGAAAAAACTGCTATTATTTACTCCGTCTCTCCCCGGCGTTGAACTTGTTGCATAAATTCAAAGTTGACTAGTTTCGCATTAAATATTCAGACCATGTTCAAACTTTCCGACTTTATCTTCAATCTATATAAATATTTGCCAAATACTCTCCCACGAGGTTCACACCTCTGGTTGTGTTTTGCTATAGTTGTCACTGTAAATTAAACGGTCCTTTGCTGCAAAGCCTGCTACCGGCTGAACATCCTGAACTCATCGTTCTAGTTAAGAATGAAACCAAAAAAGACCGCATTTTGGGCGTTCGCGTCTTCTTATACGCGTCACTGGCTGAAGCGAACGAGGAACTCGGTGCAACTGAATTCACTGAGCTTGTCCTGCACCGGTGGTTTGTTCCCGTACTAACCGGCAATTTGGAAAATATATTTGCAGTATAAATGTTGAGCACACATATACACAACGGTTTTACCGCAAACGCTTGGATTTTTGCTGACTGTTTCCTAATCAGTTCGTAAGTTAACGCGATCTGGACAAACTTTATAGGTTTTGTTAGACCAGAAGTAGTGTAGTCTATTGTTACCGCATGGAATAAGTTCACAACAAGTCAAAATCACGTTCCGTACCGTTTCTGAACAAAATGGCCGCCGCTGTGTCTTACATATGACGCAACATAGCAACAAAGAAAAAAATCCTATTTTTAATTTCTCTGAACTAAGATCATTTCACTGTGAATTTCTGCTTCTGTCTCGGCAGACTTTTTGTTCCCGTCAGCAACAAGAAGAAAGTCCTAAACTCGGGTTATTTGTTATAACTGATAAGGATAGCTTGTGATTTGACCCTAGTAGATTATACTTATTTTTATAATAAAAAAACTAGAATTCTCTACGGCTGCGAGTAGGCAAAATACTGAGACTTAAATACTGACTTGGGCGGAGCTCTTGGTCAGAGCAAGAGAGATTTGGTAAAGAACTGACGCTAGGCGAAAACCATAACATATCCGACAACTTTAGTTGATGAGCCGTCTCAGATTTTAGCGTGTGATCTGCTTGTTGCGCAGCTGTTGCTATATTCGTATCAACAAAGATTCCGTGCAGCATAAGTTTCAATACTTTCATTAGGGAAATTTAAGACGAACAAAATAAATAAAGCTCCCTTGAAAATATGAGACTTGACGCAAGTTTTATACTGTCACTTTTATTTCGTAGCCTCACTTCAGACGCTACTAGATCCTTTCTCGCTGCAAAGGAAAATTAGCGTCTGAGGTCAGGCTATTATTTCGAAAATGGAAATTTTCAGAACAGACGAAAACTGATCGCGTCAGCGTCATTGATCGCAAGCTAGAAGTGACGGTGTAGCAGAGCGAAGAAACTTTGAGAAAGTTAACTTTTACCGAGCAGCGAAGCCGATGAAGGGAACGCAAGGCGGACAACTGAACTGCTACCCACACAGGCCTCGCAGGCTATAGAATGAGTTCACTCTGCTTCACTGTACGACTAAGGTTTCTAACGATACGATTTTATTTACTAGTACGAACGGACGTTAGTCTTGGAAGGTTGCGTCATAGAAAATTCTACCCTTCGATCAACGAAATTTGTAAAGAAAAATTCACAGAAGCCATATGCTAAGTTTTATGTACTTAAATTTACACAAACAAGTTAAACTACCTCTCGAGTATTTTTGTTGTGTTTTGGGCATTTTAATTATTTAATTAAAAAGTGAGTTGAGCAAGTTTAGCGCATTGTCGTAGGTGCAAATCAGTACAGTCGTGACCACCCGCGGTTTGGCACCTCCAAATCCTTTCACATTACAAACCAAAAGCTTTTGATGTCATTGTCTCTTAGTTCGTTTAATTGAAAAGTAAAATTAACTTTATTTTGACATCTTGCTCTGTGTCAAGCCATCTATAAGGACTTAACTTGAAATCTTTACGGTAAAAGTACGGATTCTGCGAGATTACAGTGTCACTTAAGTGAATCAATTACTCCAGTTAAGGTGAGCATTGTTTATTGATTTCACACGTAATGTTTATTCTCAGACGATTAATGCGCTTCACGAACGTTTTTAAAAAATACGATGTTCAATGAAAATTGTCCCTGATTTTACAATTTCTCACCCTTAAAAAACATTCTGGCATGCCAAGAAAAATCAACTTAGAACCATAAGAAAACAAAGGGACCGTAAAGAGGCAAAGTTATTTCTAAAGTTTGTCAATATCTTGTTTTTTTCCAACAGATGTTGAACATATGCCGATATGGACTATTTTAATACCCTATTCCCTTCCCGGTTGTAACCAAATACGCCCGACCAACAAGAAAATTCGCTAATCTTGTACTAATATCATCGTCAAACCAGGTTTTAGGAGTACATCTCATCACATCATATTTGTAGCCTTTGCTCAATTTCAGTGATAGAGAATCGGTTATTTAGAACAGAAAGTTACCGGGTTCATCTAATGCCAGAAAGGTTTCGGGGTGTGTATAGATGAGAAAGGTTTTTCTCTTAACAGCCTATAGCTAGATGATAAATGTTTTATCTCACGGCCGACAGTAGTTCCGAAATATTTCTTTCGTTTTCAACACACTGCATTAAAACTATCAATGTTCTTTTAGGTCATCTAAACAGCACTATCTTCCTGGGAGGAAATACAAATTGTCTTTTAAAAGCCATTTGAGTGAAACAATCCCTTTTGCAGTTCCTGTGGCCGTGCGATTGTATCCGTCTATTGAACACTTCCAGAAGGCAGAAAGACTTTCATCCGGGCTGTTCCAGAAACACTCCTTGACTATAGAAATGCGCCACCCAAACTGTCATCCAGTTCTCCTTTCTGAACTCGCAATAGTCGGAATAGTTTATTAGCAGCAACATTGATTGGAATAAGATGTACAACAGAGTTGGACTATAAAGTATAATGGAAGGTTCGGTCCCGAGATGACTGACTCGTTTGTGTTTCTCCCGCAGCTGAGCATTTTACAACACAAGTTGGTATCTATACTCGCTCAGAAGACTGATGCATGTATATAGCTCATAAAAGATCGTTAAAGCTGTGAGATATTTTTACATCCGAGTTACTCATCGAATCCGACTATTTTTAAAACCATTTATGACCAGAAACTCGATCTATTGCGTTATTTTAAGGCCTGGGAAAATTTACTGAAACATACAGTGCCCATGTGTTAGGATTTTTTTACTCTAAATCTTGAATAACAGGGTTCATTTTGACATCTGTAGTTTTCTTGTGTGAGCCTGATATATTAAGTTTGTGCAAAGAGAGGTTGTTGCGAGTGATAGTGAAACATATGGACTGCACGTTAAGCAGGGATAGAATGGTAAACTATCAGTATCACATATTTCCCCATACTTGACAATTCTCCAAATTTGTCTACACAGTTGGTTTACAACTGTAGTTTGTTTTTAGTAATGTACATTGATGAAATAGATCTATATTGTTTCACGGAATACTGTTAATGGCGCGGCCACGCAGCAGCTTGTGTCAGTTGCCGTGCGGACTGAATTGCTGTCAATGTCACAGTTAGTGCCTGGCTGCTGCAGCAAACGAATTTCAACTGATTAAAAGGAAAACATTTTACTTAATTTTAACTGAAATGCTGCGACTTTTACAGTAAAAAAAAAACATTTTAATGCTTATACAGGCAGTAAACAGACCCAATATCTTGCTGACGGCAGTACATGGTACGTTATATTATATATACAGGTACTGGTACTTTATATATGATTATAAATATCCAGCGATGGATAAAGTCGGCGGTGCTGGACGTCATATATTACATATACAATAATATTTTTACCTTCTTAGTGCAAATCTCAAAGTTCGTCGTATTGCCTGAAAGTTTGTTGAAAGACGCCATGCTATCGTTCAATGCAGGTTAAAATACGCGCCAATTTGACGTACATTCTGAGACAGCTTTACAGGGGGACTGATAAGAATAAATATTACTCTGATCAATGTCTTATGCGCTTGTCAAATGGTTTAGGTCTTGTTTTCATTTATATTTATGTTGAGACGTTTCTTCCTGATGGCTCACATTGAACCATAGTCTCACTGATCAGTACACAAATTGTTGCTGACCATGCCGCTCTTTAGTCTTAGAGTTAGAGAGATCATTTTATATGTCAGTAGTACATATATATATATAATATTATTTTGCAACTGCAATTGTGATTTGTGTTTTGAAAAGCCCACGGTACCACGCATTGTATTCAACAATAAGAGAACTGAATCAAGAGAACTGAATCAAGAGAACTGAATCAAGAGAACTGAATCAACCCAATGTCGGTTGACGAGGTAAGAGCTGCCACAAATAGAAACAAAGGCAGACAGTTCTTGTCAATTTATATCTCTCCAATTCTTAAAAGTATTGCATTGTGTTGTGTTGACAGATAGAAACAGAGCCAAACGTTTTGCTTTTCTGAAGTTTTGATCCACATTTCCACCTGAAGAGATGTTTCAGATTCTAATTTGTTAAGTGGCTAACAAGCAGTTATTACAAAACTCAGTTTTCTCCCTTCCTCATATTTGTTCATGTGTTCCAAAATAATTTTGCCAAATGTCTATGATCGCACAGTGGATTGCTCCAGGATTTATTGAAGCCGAAAACCAGTTACAGAATTTGGCATACTTGTGAAGTTGACTATCTCATAATCGATTATTGATTTGTAGTTTCTTTACAGAAACGAAAAGTTAAACCCCTATTGGGAATTTAAGTTCTTCAAATACTAAACCTATACTTTCCAGTTGTTATATCCTTTTTCTATTAACTACAGAACGATTCCTAAAATTCAACTTCAAAATGTTGGCCGCGAAAGTATAGTTGGCGGCGTGTTTGACTGATATCATTATCAGTCGAACAAATCTGTTTTATGAGATGCAATTCAACACGGCTTGCTTTTAAAGAACTGTAAAAGTAAGAACGTCTTAAGAACGTTTTTAGGCAGAAATCGACAAAAAAATAAGAACGTTTGCTGTCGATCCAGCCTTAACGTTCTTATAAAAAGGGTGTATTATTCTGATTAAAACTGACTTACTAATAATGACAATGATTTTAGGACAAAACGGGACGAGGTACCCAAACAAAGTCTGAATTGGATTACACATCTAGCTTATACAGGTTATCTGACTGTCACGTTCAGATCAAATATATCTGAATGTTCCGACATCCGACTTTCCATATAATTTTGTCGTGGGAAAAGACTGCTGTTCGGATTTTTGTTCTATTCTAAGCCAGTTCATTGTAAATTAGTTTTTATAAATGTATTACAAAGCTTTCTTGATTTGTAGCATGCTCTGATTAAGGGGAAAAAATTCTCATATGATATCTTATATGATACTGAAGGCAACCTTAATTCAGTACTTTGGAACCGAAAAGTATGTGGGAGTGTGGGGTTATATATTTTGGAGGAAATGCTAAGGAGATTTTTGACAAGGTATTACATCCTCATTTTAAAGTACTCAAATACATCAACATCCGTTTTTTAAACATTCTTTAGAAGCTCGTTCAAACAAGTTTAACTATCAAGACTTGGAGAGTATTTCCTGGCATAGAAATTATATAAACGTACCGTGAATAACGAGCGAATTCGTAGGCAACTCAAGACACTAGACAGCAGTATCATATACTGATATACAGGCTGACAAAATCTTCACCAAGTTTCTTGACTCACACTGGACTATCATAAGACTGTATGATAATCGGTGCGTCAGAGTTCCTTGGGTATAAGCGGGTACAACCTAAATTATACTACCAGTGTCATTTGTGAAGTGGCACCATGTTTGAATTTATAATTTATTTAACTATGCATTTGTGGATTTCTCACCAGGGAACCACGATTCAGAGAAACCAGAACAAAACTGGAAAATAAATACTATATTATTTATACATAATAATGTTAGACTTGTGGAAAATGTTTTAAACATTTATTACTGAAAAGTCCGGCCCAACGTTTCGACTCGGTTCTACACGACTACAGCCTTCGTCAGGGGAAAGTGATCAGTAAGAAGATTTCAAAGAGCACGTATACACACGATATTATTATTTTCAAGTAGATAAATTAACAGTCATGTACTTCTGCTTCAGTCTAGGCAAGCAAACGAGGTTTAAAAACATATCCAGGTAGACATAGTGCAATTCAGCTTTAGAACAAGAGGTTGACTAAAACAACCATGTGGTGATAGTATTTAAATTTGGAACTTCACCTGGTTTGATGTCTGCATGGGATACCATCGTTTGCTGGAGGGTGCTCCTAACAATAACACACTGTCAGTTTCCAAGGGAGAGTCTGTAGACATTTTTATACCCATAATTAACCCATTCAGTTCCATAAAACAAGTGTTCAGTGCACTGTATTGTTAATCAACTCACTGTGAAAGTCGACCATTTTATCGGACATACCATGCCTGTTGTTGGTACTGGGTTGTCCATGTTCCTTGAACCACTCGAGAGATCCATTGCGTTTTCGAGTTATTGAAGTCAAGTCATGTGCACAAACCGAGTCAGTACCCCAAGTGACAATCGTCAACAGATTCGGTCAAGAACTGCAGATCTAATCCCGAACTCTTGAACACTACCGCCATGTGCGGCGGGCAAGCAATCACAAAATGCACTGGGTTTGAATATTGCAATTCTAGTACGGGTGCTAATGTGTTTAGCTGCAAGTGACTACAATAGAAATCTGTTGGGCTAAACTCGCTCTTCGTACGTGTCAAAAACATGGAAACCACTTTTTCCTGCTGTCGGCGATAAATACTTCTGGATTGTATTTTTAATTATTTTAAAAAAGCTTCAGATTTAACCTAATAAATTAAACACCGCAGGAGCAACCTGTGTATTTTTATTGCCGAGTAGCATATGTTACGAGTATATTGCAGTGAAACGTATTGGTCGTTTTCATTTCCTAAACTCTTTGCCCAAAGACGTGAAATTTGTTTGTGTCCCATTACAATACACGGTGATTCAGGGATTAACAACAAACTTTACAATAGAAAACGAAACAAGAAAGTTGTATACACCCCGTTCAACGGCTCTGTCCAAACATACCCCCTGAAAGAATAAAAGAAATTAAGAGGACAAAAGAGTTTATTAGGGTAACATACACAGTAAAGTTCCCCCACGACGATCAGTAAAAGAACTTTAAGATAACTTAATTTAGTAAAATGCCTCCTAATGAGACCTCTTAACGAGTTTACTGTAACTAAAAGTTCGGTTATCAATGCTGTTATTGAGACCTAAAGGTTACCTTTTTGGAATGTGGTTTGAGGAAAGCGGGTGATTCCTACAACTCGAATTGCCTGCGAAATTCGGCCAAAAGTGACCGGAGACAGAATAAGACAGCGGTAATTAGAGCGATAATTAAACAATCACATGTCATTTTACCTTTATACGCGACCGGTGTTACATGCACTGACACTGTGGCTTTCAAACGAGCATGCAAAAACAAAAACAGAGATCTTGTATTGTCAGTTCTCTTAATGACTCGCTAAATCACCAATGTAACTCTCTTCTAAGCCCTAAATTCTTCCAATTGCTATTACGTTTGTGGTCGACTTGGCCATGAGCTTCCTGGACATTGTATATAAGAATTAAATCCCATGGCAAACATATGGCAAACGATAAACGGCACCTCGCGGAAGTCTTGCAGCACGTTTATTCTCACTGCGGGCTGCTAAAAGCCTTATGTGCTTAAGAGGATAGAATCTCTCATATATCATTTCAGTATATGCAATCCACGTCAATACACTTAGGCAGGGTTCAAGTGGAGTGTTTAGAGAAAGTCGAAAGCTTATAGAAAAATACTTTGCGAGAATGACAAGTAAAAAAGTTGAAGAGGGCCAGTTAAACGATCGGAACTCAAAAAGGATTAGGTATCATTTGATCTGAAGCAACATAAACTTTTAAATTGCAGGGGAGGAGCTCTGATTATCGAGCTGTCAATCACAATCCAGGTGGCAGAATGCTTTTCGAATTATCTTTGCTCCAATTGCTTACAAGATATTGACAGTAAATATATCAACGAGCTAGTGGGGACAAATTCGCCATAATTGACCTCGTCACCTGTGGTACTTTAATCAATTTTCAATTAACACCGCGCAGTTTGATTGGTCCATTGCCTCGGAGCTGTCTGTTTGAAGTGCGAGTGTCCCTCGCAAACAAAACCTCTCTTATGACGTAACGAATTAACACTGTAAGTAATTCGTAAATCCTTTTTGGCTACAAGACGCCCCGCGTATAGCATCTATTAGTCAGTTTGCATGAGCCGCCATACAGTCAGCACTGCGATATAATAATAACTTGTAAACAGGTTCCAGCAATACAACTCGTGTGCAGAGAACTGCGGGCACCATTTAAGTATACGAATTTGAAAGTGGAATTTTCAAGGGTATACCAGAGCATCGATGAGTTTTGCAACAAGAATGACTTCAAGATTTAGCTCATCATTCACGATTGACAACATCCTTGCGAGGCCTACGTACAGACGGTGCGTGCCTTACACAATACCACACCCGTATCCATACATCGTCCCATCTGGGTACCTGGGTAAGTATCGTTATTTAAGAAGCTTTCATTGCAACGTTTAAAATTGAATTCTCCCGTGGGCAAGCCGTTATGTTAGTATGACCCTGCATGCAACAATGTCAAGAGCCCTTACAGCAGGAAAATACTTATTTTGGCGTTTCGTTTTGTATTTCCTCTTCAAAATCGTTGTGGCTGATTACCGGCGGTCAATGCTCTAAATTAGTGAAGATTCCCCGATTTATTTAACGCTAAATTCTTAATTCGCTTGGTGACTAGAGTTTTGAAGTGAAAGGATTAGATGTATAAGAAGCACACAACATTTCCATAACATATGGTTCACAGCCCCCTCTTGTTGGTCTCGCCTTGACTTAGTCCGCAAGACAAGCATTGATACAGGCCGATTAAGTTCATGAAACATTCTGACAAATATTATTTTCCACAGCCGCTGTAGGTTTTCCAAGCTATGGAGATTTTCTCCGTTCACAACCCAAGCGAAAACGGAGACATCGAACTATATTCACAGAAGAACAGCTTGAACTATTAGAGGGCACTTTTCAAAAGACTCATTATCCGGACGTGTTACTGAGAGAGGAGTTAGCGATGAAAGTTGACCTCAAGGAAGAGCGGGTGGAGGTAATTACGTTTGTACATTGTCACGGCGGTCTTCACTCCTAAAATAAGCAGAGATGAAAGAGAGTAAGCGATATGTAGATAATCGTAGAATATTTCAGTGTTGTTATGGCAAGGACTTGTTTAAAAGCTAAAGGGAGGAGAGGTTAGAGCCTGTATCTCTACATTAGTACAATGCGCGACCTCTGAAGTTCCAAGCGGAGCACGTGTCTTCCTAGTGCCAAAGTATCACTGAGGAAAACCAAAAATGTTCAGCAGAGAATGCTGGGTTTCAATTTCGTTTTTTTTCAAAACAAATTCAGCTTGTTGTCGCCACACTTGTGTAAGAGACAACCGCATGTTTGGCCACTTAATGGGACTAGTGAGAGGGGTGCCATTTAGGTGTAACAACAGAGTTTGTTTGTCGATGTTAAGCCTTCCAGGAGAGGTGAGAATTAGGTGTTAGCGACTAAATTGGCAATACAGCTCAGTGCAGACACCAATGCGTAGCGAGTTAGTGTAGTCCTCAATCTCAGGTCTGCCTTGTTGCATGATAAGACCGGCCCGTTCCCCTGTTTTGCCATCAATCGTCTGTACGGAGGTTAATCTCAATAATTGTGGAGTAAACAGAAGATGGACGGTCCTGTCACAGGCATAAGATTAATGATTTCACGGGAATGCTTTGTTGCCCATCCCACAACCAGTTTGCCAATAATCTACCCTTGTACAAAATGTTAAATTTGTGTCTTTCTTCAGTCATAGGTATTGAATGTTAGCTATTTAACTTTTAACTGGATAAAAACGCCCAAAGCGTTACTAAAGGTTCGGGTTGTATTTCAAAAAATTTGACAACATTGAGAGTGGGGTGTCATTTCACAGTACATATAGTAAGTGAACGCTGCTGTTAAACCATGATTTATGATATGTCTGGACACTGTCGGTATGATAACAATACCCAACTCACTATGCCATTCCCCGTGCGCATACAAAAGAACACTTTCTTTTTTCTTCACGTGGATGCTGTGGTAGCTTTGTTTACGATATTGCGGACTGCTAAGGGATTCAAAGTATCGAGAGATGTTACTGTCCGAATCGGAAGTCTTTAGTGAATTTGTACAGTTCAAACTGTGAATATATAAACCATGTTGATCCTTTGAGGGAATATTGTGTTATTGAGGTAAGTCAGCATTGGAGTTACATACGACGTTAGTTGAGCACTCACATTTGCTAGTTTCGCTATGTTGATTCTTGTTATTACGACTTTTGCTGTTTGGTTAATGTTTATAAACTCGGCGCCTTGATCGCTGCAGAAGGAAATTCACACGTGCCGAAAACAGCCGCAGTGTCGCCTCCATTGCAAACATCTCCACACGAAGCCTTTTATTATTAGATTTCACAAGTCACTGGTAAACCCAGGACTGTACTAAAGTTCACTTGTCGACTCCAACATGTATTCGTTCTTTACAGTACGACAAACTAACACAACAGAATCGACAGATAAAGAAAACAAGCAAAGGAACATTTCAAAATGACTACCGGGCGGGGCCGCATAATTCAATTTAGCACAGATTTCTACTCCTCGCGTGTGAAGAGCTTTTACACTTTATTATCCAATCTTTGAGCCTTTTGAATTTACTATTTCAGCAAACAAATTATTGCATTTCCTTTATCTAATTGTAAGGATGCTGATCATGGCACAAGCGGGAAATAACAGACTTAGATCTCAATAGAATATTCACGGCGCCATTATGTTGTATTTCTGGCATTTCGAACAGTGACATCACATGCTGTCCGACTTTGAAGTTGTGATTGCGAAACACTGGAATCAATTGATTCAAATTTGAAACAGAAAATCTGGAGAATGCATGTTTTATGACGTTCCTGAAAATGTACTTTCAAGCATTCATTCTCAGTTGTGAGCAACCAAAAATTGATCTGACCGCTTTGCTCAAAACTTCTTGAACCGAGTTCCTGTTTAAAATGTCAGTTATCTTCTTGAATCTTTTAAAAAATGTGAAAATATTCCAACCAAAATGTTCAGAGTTCTTTTCCGAATATACTGTTGTACAACAAATTTAGTGTTGCACTGAAACTAAAGATCTAGAAAACGGATAAGACATTAGTGAGATTAGCATTTAGGAAGCGCTCTGAGACTTCGAGTGTTTAGTAAACATGGATTTTCGCCAATAATACTACATGAAGATGGCGCTAATTTAATCAAAAAGACATTTTGTAACCATTTATCTTTCCTTTCCTGAATTAAAGTCTTTATTTTCGCAGAGAGTTTTTATAGAACCTTTTACTTTCTCAATAAAACACAGTGAAGTAGTGACTATTCGTCCAAATTATAGCGAACACCTTCGTATCAAATGCCTTCGCCGTCTTGTAGTTATGGATTGTCGTTCGCGTTTCTCTGGTTAACCTCGGGATGTAGAAAAAGTATTTTCTAATTACACAGAAATTTGCTTATATTACAGGGTTTTACTTTTGACGTTTATTATTTAAACAACTAAAAATTACGCTGCCTTACGAAAATAATTGGTATTGTGTATATTTTGAACACTTCTCTCGTGACTCGTTGACTGAGTATTGATTCTACAACATTGGTGTCGCGAATTTCTATTCAACTCCCTTCAGGTACTCATAAAACTGATCAATTCTTCAAATCACACTGAAGCAGAATGCACAAAGTTTTTGACTACATCGTGACTAGCTATCCAGTAGAGTGGTTTGCTATCCATCTTTTTAAAATTGTGTGCCTCACGACACTGCAGAAATCATTCACTCCTTGGTATTGAGAACCGACTAAAATAATGTCTGAAAGGATCAGTTGCATTGGTGTTTTAATACATTTCTACTAAATTAGCTTTTGTTCTTGTTTTGTTGTACAGTGCTTTGCACTAGTTTCTCAGCTCCAAACAATACTTGAACAAGCTACTCTGTAAAGATAAACGAGTTCTACTGAGTGAGTAGTGATTCCACGGATCAACTTTCTGTTTGTGTTGTAAAGTGTCGACTTTCGAATTTACTGTTGAATTAAGTCAGTAAAAATTTATACTTTCAGTCGCTTCAATATTTTGTGGAAATTATACTTTAGTACCTTCGTTTAGCACTTCAAATTCTTCATATGGAATACTTCTTTTATTTTGAATTACAATGAAACATGCCTAACTGCAGAAGCTATCTGAAGCGTCGTTTGGCTTCGACTTCAACTTGCTTGTTGAATCTCCCGTCCTACTTTCTGCCGACTTTTTTATCATTTAGTTTACAACTATAAAGTTAACAATTTTGAACTCATATAAGACAATATCAGTATTGTTAGAAAAATGTTGTTATTAAAAGGCGAGTCAAGGCGATAGTCAGCAAGTCGGTTGACAATGAAATGCTAAACAGAATTGGATTCGATAATCTGCTTACCACAGAACAAACACACTGAGATTATGAGCAGTTTTCAACTCAAAGTTACGTTCTCCTGATTTGGTTAGCCAGATGACATCAGTCGACCAGAGATTGCTCTTACAACACAATTATGATCCGAAGCTCTTCAGTATCGTCAATGAAACACTCACTGTGGAATGTTGTAGTCAGAGTTTATTTCTAATATAGTTAAGTAGTACGTATACTTTTTGTAAGTTTTGTAAATGAATTCAGTGTCGCTCTCATCAAACCAGTGTTGTTTGCATTTTAGCTAACTCGCTGTTCTCGTGCAAACCTAAACACAAACAACCTCGTAGACACTTTGTCTGGTCATAAATTTGCAGCTTTCCTTTTGACTTATTTTTGGCAGTTCGATTAAATTTCTGTAACCTATGTTTGAATGTATTCATTACCCGATGGCAAAGGACGCTTCTTGCGCGGGTTCATTTTTTTTACTTTTATAATAATCAGTTTCTTTCGGTTATCGATTTTTTTCATCTGTGGAAAATGGAAACGTTTGTGATTTTCAACGAGTGATAGCGGCTTTTGATAGCGGAATTTAATGAAGAAATGTATTTTCTTACGAGTTTACGAGTGCTGCAAGACTTATAGCTTACAAAACTTGCCTTCAAGTTCATATCACTCTATTTTTAGGTATCATTTCGAAAGTTTGAAAATCGGCATTTGAGCTGCAATGAGTGTATACGAATCAAAAATGTTTGAAAATTAATCAGATCAGTTTTAAAGCCCTTCTTCGTTACCGAAACAAGCAAAATAACACTCATATAATAATTGGCAAGTCGTCAATCTTGCAATGAAATGCGTTTTCGTTTTCAGTTGATCACATCTTATGTTAGGTAGCCGTTTGAGGTCCAGTGTAATCCTATTTTCATTTTATTATGTTTTAACACTCAATTTGTCTTGCTTTTTTCCAAATCCCAGCCCTGAGAGTGTTCGATTTAACTTTCTCTTTTCACCTTGTTTTTCTCAACAACTGTGGGAATAACTGAACTCGAATATTATAGCTCCGCGAATCCACAAAGTCACTCAACATGAAACTCGGGGTCAGCAAGCCAGTGCGGTATGCATGTATAGATCGAGTATGAAGTATCGTGTTTCAAAACTGTTTCTTGTTTGCTTAGAATTCTTTATGATAGCAACGAAGATATTCATTTTAATAATTAGTTTAGCTTGAAAAGCGAGCAATACCCGAGTATCGATAGTATGTGTGCCAGTATTTTTCTTGAAAAAGGCCTTTGATAACGAGCAATACTCGGCAATACTAAGCACAGTTATAAATTCTATAATCCATTGTTTCCAAACCACATAACCGATAAGACTATTAAGAGGTTGGCAAGTCTTTGAAGTGCAATGGGCCGATAATTCCTTCGACTAAAAAGAGAAGTTTATATAGAGCTCAGTTGTTCCTTCATCATTCACAAACGAGTGTAACAGTAATAAGGTCAGAGAATGCATTCATCCGCGATGATTGATTTTGTCAGGTTGTTATACATGTACTTCAAAATGAAAAGAGTACGGATTGTGGCACCAACTGACATTCTTCCACATGTTCAGTTAAAAATATATCGACCATAGTTTATTCTGACTAGTTTCTTGCTAATTTTTCAAACTTAGAGAAATATCATACTCTTCTGGTTTTATCAAGTCTTTCTCATTGTCAGCATTGCAAGGCATAAGAACTAGAACAACCCCAGCTTCTCAAACAGTCCTCACCTTTCCAGCGCTTGTATTAAACTGAGCAGTCACGGAGTGGTAGATAGTCAGTCAAAGTAAAAACGTATTTCCTAATCATTCCGTTGCTGGCTAATCATTCTACTATCCTCGCCGTTCTTTCACAGGTTTGGTTTAAAAACAGAAGAGCAAAGTGGAGAAAACTAAAGCGAGAACAACAAAGCGCAAAGAAAAGTGCTAACAGCAGTAGCGACAACAGCATCACCAAAGACGCGACAATCTCCTCATTGGACAATATGAAAGAAAACGAATCAACTGAACTAGATCAAAGTGACTCTGACACAAGTTCTCTCAGAAAAGACGTTTGCAGATCTAACAGCTAGTGCGCCATTTGCATTCTGGCAATCTCCTTTACAGAGGAAGAATTTATAATTTGTATAGTTATATAGAGGCAGGTTCTTTGTGGAATCGATAATAGCGTGTATATTGGGAGTTGGTGCAATTGTAGTTATATTTATTCTCCTTTCGTGCACGAGTCTGGCCGGGGATAAGTGCGCTATGCAGAAACAAACTCCACTGGCTGGGGAGCCTCGCTATTTCTTAGTTACAATCCTTAGTAGTGCTAACACATTCATTTCTTCTCTTTTTAAAAACTATCAGCAGAATAATTTTCAATGTTTCGTGCTTGCTTTCTTGAATACATGTTCTGGTATTCGTAGTGTTCTTTGCATGGTGTAAATGTCTTACTTTACAGCGGATATTTTATTAGTCAATATATCTGTACATGTATTTTGATTTTCATTCGTTCGTTCGTTTCATAAGCATACTTACTTTAATACGTTTCTTAGTTGCAACTTGTTTTCAAACAAATACCACAAATCAATACCACAAATTGAGAGACGGTTTTTGCCGGAATTTTGTTCATAAAATATACACGATGTCAGTGAAATACGGTCCGGTCTGGGTTAAGTCATGAAACTCCAGCTCAAGATCTGTCACGGTTTCCTTCCGCCTTCTTCGCGCCTTGGAGTCTGGGTATAAATAACTTACTCGTGAAACACGTCTGCAAAATTCCAATCAGATTTTTAAAAGCATCTTTTGAAGAACCGCATCGAACTATGCACTGTTATGCTGAACAATTGCAGCGAATTATCTCTTGACACGTTTCACACGCACATCGACCAAAACCAAAGTTACCAACTCATGTCAGTACCAACGATTGAAAGAGTCAAAATAATTAATTGTACAAAGGTTACTATGCCCATAGAGTAATATTTTAGATATGCCCTCCTAAAGGCAAGTTTCTATAAAATTTGAAAAGTTTTGTGTTTTCAAACTCCAAGAGAAGACACTGAATGTATTACAAAATACAACCACTTTGAAGAGACAGAGAGATAGAGAGTGATTGACGCAAATTTAGCTTCAAAAAGCTGAAATCTGTAGCATCATAATCATATTTTTCATTTTATCAGTGAATTACCTTTGCCATAGTATCCCTTTTATTGCGCTCTATAAATTGATTTGCACTCACGGATTAACCTATAACATGAAAAACTCCGGAATTTCGTTCGCTCAGCTCATTACCAGAAATATTACCATTGGGAACTGCACCCATGTTAGTATAATTCGTTCTAATTTAAAGACACTAAGTTGTAGATCCAAGTTGTTTTAAGTGCTATTTTACATACATAAACGTTTCATATCATAAGAAAACTGCACAAATCACTTTCGACTCAAACCCTGGCATCATTCACACAATTGCATCAAGACTGACCCCGGGGTCTGACCAGCAAACGGCTCCGGTTATAGTCAGTCGTTGTAGTATCTTTTCATCCACTTTGAAATTTAACTCTGTTGCTAGCAAAATGATATAGATTCCAAAGAAAGAAATGTCTGTACATAGATTATAGGTACGTATTGTGTGTAAGAGAGTGGATATAGAACTATATATTTATTGAGATTGATATTGTAAATCTAATGAGTTGCCCCTATCGGGCCATATTTTCGAGATTACCCATGTAAAATATTCGGTTAATGAGCTGGGCTGCATACCGGTCCATCTTTAATAAACCATTGGGTTAGTTCTGTTTTATAAGTGTGTTGTCTTGTCAATGTTTTGAATGAACCCGAATTATTGTTCTTTATGGTGTATACATGTGGTTCTGTGGCGATAATCATAAAAAACATAAACCATCAAATACCTAAATTGAATCATTAGACATTACTGTCCATCTTACAAAGGCCCCGCAAAATGTAGCGTGGATTTTTTTCATCTCACGCCAACACGTCGGGGGAACGTTTTTTTTTCTTCCAAAGGAAACCATACACAAAGAACGGTAATGGATTATAACAAGCATTTCATTTAATCCCTTCCACAAAGAAGAACGTAATTGAAAAGCGAGATATATTCACGTGATACAAATAAATGCTGCTAGTACTCGCGGAAATAAAGCAGTATCTTTGGTATCGAGTTCCTCGGTAAACATACACAATTGTTAAAAATGGAACAAAGCATAATTACTAACTAAAACAGAGAAGAAAGAAAGTAGTTGTTTCTCTTTATTTCTACAACATTCTTGTATTAGTTTGCAAAATGTCCGTGAGGTACATGCTAATGAAACTAAATTGTTTGTATGATGTATGTGTATCATTGTTCTCTGCTGTGTGACGGGAGGGTAATTAAGATAATTAAAAATAGTACTTTTAAATGTCATACCCAGCGCTTTAACAAAAAGGGTTTAATTTTACATCGTATATTTCAGATCACCTGCTTCAAGCTCTCAGCTTTCTAAAGTCAAGTGGCTCTGTTGATTCAGCTGTTGAATAGATTTCTAGTTCAAAACTCGCTCTGTGTACCTGTATTGTACTGTCTGTAATTGAACACGTGCAGTTTGCTCTGCAATAAGATGGTTGAGTGTTGTTTGTGCAGTTTTATATGCTCTCAAGGAAAACAACTCAAGCACTTGATATGTTTTGATTACCATGAAAGTCTCAAAACCAGAGCCTCTTTAGTCACCTTCAGTTATTTTTTCGGGCCATTTTGATAGCAGGCTATCCAGAAATTCAATACAAAATGTAAGTTTTACGTGTGACTATAGCATAGATTGTCATCCGTTGTACTTCAAGACAGTAACTACAAGAATTGAATAACAGTAGTAACAATGGTGTAAACTCTTATTATTGAAAAGAACATCTACTGATTTTTTCCAGAACTGGACCTTAATATAGTTGCACACCCAAACAAGTTTCAAACAATGAAAACAAAGCAATTTTGACAATTTCTAAGGGTTAATCAAATAAATAAATCCGGAAAATGTTCGTTTGTTTTCTATTTAAAACTTCATTTTAAAACGCTTTCTTCGTTAGCTGATCTTCCTAGTTTGTTTTCTGCATCTTAGATTTGATATTTGATGTGATTACATTATGTTTATTATTGATGAAGATATTACTTTATCAGAAAAGTTCGGAGAATAAAGAAAAAGATTAGTTCAAAGTGTTCCAAGTACCCATTCATTGCTTTGATATCTATCAATCTTCACGTCATGTTGGTGTTTATCTTGGATATGGGGAAGAGTTATATCACAAAGTAGCTGGTTTTGTGATTCTGTTCACTTGTTTGGGCTGAATTACTCGTTTTGTAAGTGATCTAAAGTCCCACTCCGGCTGAGCAAGAACAACTAACAATTTTCTTGGATATATTTGGATAATAAACAATTGAATTACTACCGAAGCTAAAAGAAAGCAGGTGATTTACAAATATATATAGACTTCAAATATGGACAAACTCTGTCCGTCGCTCTAATGACGATGCTGTTGTTTGATTTGGTTTTACTTTTGCTCTCGATTTTGATATTACAGCAGCACGTTCCGAATAGCGTAGGTCAATGAAGAAATGTGTTGCTAATTCTGTACAAGTACAATAGACAGTGCATACCACAACTTTTATTGGTCTTCTACTCGGGTCTACAGGGGAAAAACTGATCGCATTTTGTTCGCGATATCTGTTTTCAAGAGATAACATCAAAAATCTGTCTCCTGTAGTTGGGTGAATTCCCAAAAGAGCACTACAAGCTCGACATGTTGTGTTTATTTCTGCCAATTTCTGCCAACACTTCTACACTCCCGAGTTGTTCTTGCGCGTGTTTAGTAATAGAATTGTTCAGTTTTAGACACAAAATTCAGGTGATTTCAGATGTACTCCCATTCACGTGGTTCTTCAGCAAATACGTACCGTTTGTTTTTATGCATAAATCTTTTCATTCATTTTAATATTTGAAATTTTTCTTATAATGTGAATACTCAATGAAGTCAAAGTATTTCCCATGAAAGCGGTGTTGGCTGAATTGTCACTCAAGCAGGACCCAAACTCGCCTATCACAAATATTCACAGATATTTTTCGTCAACTCCTCATTAGTCATGCGGACAGCAATTTTTCACCTGCCTTTCGGAACGCTTTTGGATACAGTTCGACCTTGAGAAGCAACATGGAGCTCCATATCTAACATGTAACAGTGATAATTGGCTTAGGAGCAAAGAACAATTAGTAATAGATATCACTTTCGCTCCTTACCGACAGTACTAAAGATTTAGTGATTTCGCTTGATAATCTTTTTAAATCCCTTCATTACGTCGTCAGATTTACAATCATTGAAACTCAGTTGAACAAGAAGGCCAATGAATTTGAACAAATACTCTTACGAGATAATTCAATTCAATTCCATATCATACATGTACTAAGTATTTCCCAGTTTCAACACACACGTTGTCTGATGAAAACAAAGCTTCTACTAAC
>JANVCH010106517.1:0-14017 GCA_025505405.1 Epizoanthus rinbou | reverse complement strand
TGTGCAGCCCACTTCGTGAGACCCTTAACCATTTTCAGATCAAAATATGAGAATTTCCCTACCCATTAAGACCTCACAGACCCTAAAATCGATACCCATTTTCATGCAAGAATGGGTTCCATTTTGCGTACTTTGGGTATAAATATCTGATAACAGAGCAAGTCACCACAGTTTCTTCCAAAAACCATACCCAATTTCAGACCAAAATGGCTCGAAAACCATACCCTTCAAGGCCGCATATACCTACAGTATATAGTTCATGTGAGGGAGTACCCCCCGGGATTTTTTTGTTTAAAGCCTAGCTACAAGTTAAAGCTGCCTATAATATTTATAACTTTAGAGAGGAAATACTACTAATAGATATAATTATAAATAAGGACAGTAATGTACTTGAGCAGACGTTTGGCTAGATTAATTAGATTACTTAATGTATATTATCTTCAATTTAATTTCCTCTTCAGTGTTTGTCAATCTGCTATCTTGCCTTTTGCTTCACAAATTGTAAAGAAAGATAACAAAGCCTGGGCTTTTTTCTGACAGGCCTCAGTGCTCAGAGCAAAAAATGTCAGTGATCAGGACCTACCTATGTACATGTATACAGGGCTGAGATATTCGCATCCATGGGCAGTTTTGACTTAATATGATTTGGAACAGTTGGTTCATCATTAATTTTGTAAGAGTAGGTTAATAAGGATATTTACAAAATATTTCGGGGAAATTTAGACTGTATAATTACTGTACATATTATGTATGTATATACGTGTATTTGCATATTATAAAAGTGTCGTTCAAAGTTTTAGACAAGGCACATAAATCAGCTGCCATCAGCCACCACCTGGCTGCAAAAGCAAAGAAAAAAGGTGCATGTATACAAACAGGAAACTTCCCCCAGAACCATACCGGAGCACCAAGAACGTTTTTTGCCCTTTATACGATATTATATCAATTTAAAATGATGCAGTTGTTGTATACAAAATAAAGTGGTCCATATCTTCCACTGACAAGTGGTAAAAATGTTTTAAGCAAAGTGCAAATTATACCATTCTTTAGTGTTTTTATTACAATTTTTCACAAAACAATTTGGAATATATACTTCCTGGGCCCGGTTGCTTGAAAGTCGGGTAACATTAACCAATGGTTAAGATTTTAATGCACGATTGGGTTTACTTCCTTATTGACTGATTTGGGCTTTCATGTCTGGTTTACATAATTATGTTTCTAAGGAATATTTCAATAAAACTTAATAGACACCGGGTTACGTATTCCTAGATGAAGAAATCAAATTTAAATTTTGGTTTAACCATTGGTTAACATTCACCGACTATCTAGCAACCCGGGCCTGGATGGCAGCACCTTTCTTACCTTGGTGTAGATGATGGAGACTTTCTTATATCTATCTTCAGGTTCTTGTTTTTTGACTTGTGTTTTTTACCTGAATCAAACATTAAATATTGTTAATTCCTGCAGAAATTTTATGGCATCAATTTCTAGTACTGTTTCATATAATTATACGGAGTTCAGACTACAGCACTGACAACAGCAACAACTATCTATGTACTAAGTTATTTAAGATATAATGGCCAAATACAAAATCTACAATACGCAGCTGTGGCAGAGAACAGGACAGGTACCAGTTGCAGCCGCATTTGCCCAACAGATGCTAAGGAGGAAGCGGGGAAGGATGGGGTGTACACTGAGGAAACCTATAATCACATATCACATGCCAGGCCCTAGGGGGCCGTCGGAAAATCGATTTGTTAACGCTTAACGTCAAATTGACGTTAAGGGGGAGGGGGGGGGTCTCATTGATTGGGATTGACATTAAGAAAAATTAGTCCGAAAATGTATAAAACAAGAGGGAAATTGATGTGGCATGTGCATCGGTAGATGGTATTCATATATATTTTCGTAATTAACCTAAACTGCGTGGTGATGTATTTCGATAGCCTGTTCATACGATACATATACAGCCATACACACACGAGTCATTTTATACTGTATTTAAATGGAATGTATGGGATTGACGTTAAGGAAGGGGGGAAGGGGGTAAGCCCTTAACGTCAATTTGACGTTAAGCGTTAACAAATCGATTTTCCGACGGCCCCTAACATGGAACCCACAATGGAAACAGAAGAGAGGATGGCCCAGAAACAGCTGGAGGAAGGAGACAGAGGCAGAGAAGAGACAGGGCATAAGCTGGAATGATCTGAGGAAGAAAGCCCAAAATGGAGGAGTTGTTGATGGCCTACATGCATGCTCCCTATGGGGCAAAGGGACTAAGAAGAGGTACTGTTCCATATATACAAAGCCACCTCTGATAACACATTGGAGAGGTTCTACCTGGGAGTTTCTGAAATCACAAGTTGAAATTTGAAATACTGGTCTTTGAAACTGTTGCTGTCAGAAGTTCAAACATCAGTGTCAATTATTGCAACTTTATTCAATGTGATGTTGCCATTTCAATGCTTTGTCACTTGTCAGAATTTATCTATGCCTATGGCTGGGCCTCATTACTGTTTTAAAATATTCAATTATGGGATTCTGTGAAGAGAAAGACCCGAAATGTCCTGGACATCAAATCAACATCAAATTAGTGTACACACTAATAAAATCACTTATTAAATAATTAATAGAAAAGGTAATGGGAATTTCAAAATTCTAATTTGTTTTAAAATTCAACCTATACAATGCAACAAGCTACATGTATTAAAAGTGCATTTCAAACATTTGCACCGGTTCGTGTCAATGAATGAAAATTCTTCAAAATATCCTCTCCTGATCTTATCAGGCATCAATATTATTAAATACTACTTCTGAGTTCTGTTTTATCCCAACATATTATTGCACATATACGATTTATTATGAATTAATTGCAAACACCCAATATAAATCGAAACAAACACATTTACTATTTAGCTGGTCCAACAATTATTTTAAAAGCCTATAGATGTTACAATGTACTATGCTCATTCGCAAATTCAATTAAGAACAATTACAAGTGATAAGAAACTTTCACAGGAAAGGTGTTTATAAACACAATCGAAAATTTATTTTTAAAACTGGACAAAAACTGAAAAAGGCTGGACAAAATTATATCAGCTGGTGTTTCGGATTACCGATTAGTGAACATGTTTGTTGGTCGCTACAAAAATATACATCACACTATCACTGTGATAATAAATTGTCCTAAACAACAACAAATTCAAAGAAATAAATAGAGATCAAATATTTCATTATTCGTACCGTCAGTTCGAGCCGGGGAGTTTGCCATTTCACACTACCGAATTCGAGTCCCGTCAAATGCCAAAGTGCTGTTCAACTCACGAAGAACTTGTTTCAAACAGACAAGAGCCGAGGCACTGCTGATAAGGATAGGGATTCCCCCGGCTGGCCTACTGTACCAAATTTCCACGTAATGTAGTAAATCTGGCGATGATCTCAGTTCGTAAAATTGATCATGGTTACAACTTCCGATAATGGAGACGAGGAAGGCCAAGGGAGGAGGAACTATAGCTTCTCTCTGGTCAGCGGATGATCAGATATTAGTAAGTCATATATGCCAAAACCTACGGGCCAAAGTCAATAAGTAAAACCAAATATGGCAACTTTTATTACTGATATGATATGAATGCAATGGCAGACCTTTCTTATTTCAAAATAATATTCTAAAAGTGCCGATCGACAGATCTCCTATGGAGCCATGGACACTTCTCAGGTTAGAAACAAACCATAAACGGCTATCCAATGAGAATGAGCGATTCCCACGGTTTAAGTTTGACTGGAATAAAAACCGCATGCCCCAATTGTGTTATTTAAAAGTCGTATTGTGATTGGCTGCTCCTTCGCAAATGACCTCGGTGCTGTAGTTTCACTGTAAAAGTTCCTCATAACTTACATGCTGACCATACCTATCCGATGACTCGCCGACGATGACCAACTCTAAAATTGTCACCGATCGTTCACCTATATTTTAAAATATCTACATTTTATAAAATCGAAAACATTTATTTACATATAACTTACACTAACTATAACAAATTTACTTACAACTATAACAATTGCATTATAAAACTATAACCAACTATAAGAGTGTAAATACGCAAGTTTAAACATACATAAGTATGTCACATGATTTCCGTTCTAAATTCTAATATTCTGAAAACGCACACGGAATACGCAAGTACAGTACTTTTTGATACATCTGGAAAATTACACAACTATACATTGTTTTCGTCACTTCAAATAGTCTCGCTATGGTATATCAAAATTCACAGTGATATCCAATACTACAAATAACAAGAAATGCAATCTTTGACTCAAGGGGCTGGAAAACGGTGTGGATCCATTGGGAACGAGTATATATACCCCACCGTTAGCCTCATGAGCTCTCCAAACACATAACCTATCATATCTCTACTAGTACTTGCCTAGGATTGGTCACACTTGCAAGATGATTCCAGCCAATGGTTGACCCAGTCGCTCTCTGATGAGTACTACTCCCGGGTACTACTATGTACTAATCCGATTCTCAAACATTACCCCCAAATAGTGCGTCGCTAATTAATGCTGGGATAGTGCCAGTACAGGTGAGTGCATGATCAAAGTAAATCCTTCAATAAACGCATCCCTAATCCCAATACGGATATCTGGGAAAACGACTGAGGCCCGTTTTAGTTACCTGATTTACCGTTTGCAGTGTAGTGCCTACACTCTTTTTCAATAAGCTTGTCTAGTTTTTGGGCCGAGGTTGGACGTGGATTTCAGTCTCAAATGATCTGAAAGTGTTATTTGTTAAGTTTTGAGATGTTTGATTTACTGTTTTCAATACATTACTTTGCTAATGCAAATTTGGTCTTGTTCCAGTTCACTCAGAGTTCATCAATTCCAAAATTTGTCGAATGAATGAGACAAAATATGAGTGAACTGGCACGAAAAGAAAAGTAACACTAGCTTTTGCAATATTTTTTCTCAAAGAACTGAGTAGCAATTAAGAATTATTTCAGACCACGTTCTATACAAAAAATAAAACTTCCTTAGTTATCCTCAAACTGATTGGCATGTTCTTAACTTTTGGGCTTTATCAGTCACAACGTTTTTTAAAATTATAAGATGTTGTCATATTAAAAAGAGTGTATTAGACTGAATAAATCCCAATAGTCATTGATCTCTGGTTGCTTTTTGCTTGTGTTTTGACCTGAGAATGACTTACTCCACAAAGACGGGGCTCAGCGATTGGCTGGCTGTACAATGTTATGACGTCAACGCACCAGACACAATGACTGTGATCCAATCAGTGGTTTCAAGTCTGCATGCTGTGGTGGTTTTTAAAATACCAGGGCTTCAGACGCCACACATATACCGCTGCCCACCATACTAAATGATCCATAAATTAAAAAAGCGTAGCCCAATATGTCAATATCTAGTGCCAGACCTCTTGAATAATGGCACCATACCGATAATCTAGTTTGCGGGTGGTACACTTAACTTTATTGTCGTTCATCAGGGGAGGGGTGTGTGGAGGGAGAGGGGAGGGAGAGGGGGTAGCTCTCGACTCAGCCATTTTTGCTAATTACCTAAAATTACTTCCAATTTTAAAAACCCAATATGGGGCACTCACTGCAGAGTAATTACAGCACCAGCCATTTATGCACCTTTGCACATATCGTATTTATTATTATCTCGAATAAGCGCACAACACAACACAACACAACACAACACATTATATTCAACACCAATATGTATTCAGTATAAACTCCCATAACTGGTTCATTTGCTCACTTTAATAGTTACTGAGGGAAAACACTGATTTATTTATTATATTTCACTATTAATGCCTACTGTTGAACTGATCTAAATCATTTCCTGATCCTAATATTCCTCGTCGTACTCTTCTCCCTCATCATCTGCAGTTTCTACTCCAACTTCCTCATAATCTCTTTCCAGCGCGGCCAAGTCTTCCCGAGCCTCGGAGAACTCGCCTTCCTCCATTCCTTCACCTACATACCAGTGAACAAAGGCACGCTTTGCATACATCAAGTCGAACTTATGATTCAGGCGAGACCACGCCTCGGCAATTGCTGTCGTGTTGCTCAGCATACACACGGCCCGCTGTACCTTGGCCAAGTCTCCTCCTGGTACAACTGTTGGTGGCTGGTAGTTGATTCCAACCTTGAAACCAGTTGGACACCAGTCCACAAACTGGATAGAACGTTTGGTCTTGATGGATGCAATAGCGGAATTCACGTCTTTCGGCACCACATCACCACGGTACAGGAGACAGCAGGCCATGTACTTGCCATGGCGGGGGTCACACTTTACCAGCTGGTTAGCTGGTTCGAAGCAGGCGTTGGTGAGCTCTGCAACAGTCAGCTGCTCGTGGCAGGCCTTCTCCACGGAGATGACAGGTGCATAGGTGGCCAGTGGGAAGTGGATACGTGGGTAGGGCACCAAGTTGGTCTGGAACTCGGTCAAGTCCACATTCAGGGCACCATCAAAACGCAGAGAGGCGGTGATGGAGGACACAATCTGGCCAATCAGACGGTTCAGGTTGGTGTAGGAGGGGCGCTCAATGTCCAGGTTACGGCGGCAGATGTCGTAGATGGCTTCATTGTCCACCATGAAACAACAGTCTGAGTGCTCCAAGGTGGTGTGGGTGGCAAGGATGGCGTTATAAGGCTCAACAACAGCGGTGGACACTTGAGGTGCCGGGTAGATGGCGAACTCCAGTTTGGATTTCTTGCCAAAATCAACCGATAAACGCTCCATAAGCAGAGAAGAGAATCCAGACCCAGTCCCCCCGCCGAAGGAGTGGAAGATCAGGAAACCCTGGAGTCCCACACATTGGTCGGCCTGTGGGGAAACCAAAGGCGTAATTAGTAACAGTAAGTAGGATTGTTGTTGTTGTTGTTGCAATATAAGAAGTGCGGACGTAAAGACAACATTCCGAGGAAGGGTCCGATCTCCGCGCACTACTCTCTTGTCCCAAACAAGTATATTCGGTATACACAGTAAACTCTGATTTGCCCCTTCCCCACCTCTAAAGTTCCTGTCTCACGATAAACGGAAGCGTCTTTGAGCTGTTCTATAACATCCACCAATCAGTGAGCTTTTAGTTCATTGGAACGTCTGGGATTGGTTAAGTTCGCGTGGCTTGGGAAGGTGAAACCAGACACAGGAACGGCGGTTATAAATAGATCTCCAGCCGTCTCGGCCTTTTGTCGTGAGACAAGCACCATAATTTGTAATTTTACCGTATGTCTCTAACGTCGGCTATAAATAGATCTCGAGCCGTCTTGACCCTTGTCTCGACCTTTTATCGTGACACAAGTACTCTAGTGTTGTAATTTTAACGTATGTCTCTAACGTCGATTATAAATAGATATCGAGCCGTCTCGGCCCTGGTCTCGGCCTTTTATCGTTAAGCACTTTAACAATAAGCAAGGCCCCAGGTTTTAGTCTAAGCCGAACTCATGAAACTATCCGAAGAGCTCAGCCATTGGCCAGAATTTGATAGATTAGTAATGTATAAGATAAACACAGGGCCGGCGGAGCAGTTCAAAAAGTGGGGAGATGTTTAAAATTTGCGTTTCTGAAATCGCTAGAAATGCACTAAAATCTTAAAACCTTACACAGTTTTTCCACTCGTGCGAGCACTAAAACCTGTCACTCTTTTTCTTTCAAAACACTGTCCATATATTATTCCTTTCAGCGGTGTGGTTTTAATTTTTAAAAACAATCTTATTTTGTTCGACTGCTGATATTCAAGGATTGATGAAACTTCGTACCATTTTGCGAATCCTGTCCAGCACTATATCGATTCTTTCCTTGCCAACAGTGTAGTGTCCGCGAGCATAGTTGTTGGCGGCGTCTTCCTTGCCAGTGATCAGCTGCTCAGGGTGAAACAGATGGCGATAGGTCCCCGTTCTCACTTCATCTGTGAACAGACGCAATAAAAGCTCTGAGTAATCTTATAACACAAAATGGAAAAAGGCAAAGAACTGTAACATGGCCAGTGCCTATATCTCTATGGTCAGCGAATGAAAGCCTTCTCTTCTAGTTCTAAGTATATAATGTCTTTAAAATGTTCAACCAAAAAACAGATCTGTCGGTCATATTTTAAAATAACGAAGGTACACGCTGGTTAAAACGCCTTCTTCTCCGTATGTGTGTTCATAAAAGGTAGGTTTTTATAGGGAAAAACAGACAGCCTTGACGAATAATGACGAGCACTTACTGAAATCGGTTCTTTTAATAGTAGCCTTAAGCTATATAGCCTTTGTCGAGTAACAGCACTTAAGATCAGTGTCGCTGATGCCTCTCAGTCAGAATCAGCTTTTGATGACAAATGATGTTATCCACTTGGACTAAATGAATTAAATCACACATTTAAACCGCACCCTTCACTTATATCGCGAAGAAACGCTTTACACTGCGGTTAGTAGGCCTTCATATGGCATGAATAGATGAGCCAAAAATTATTGATTATTTAACTCAATAAAGTTTCAAACATTTTCTTTGAAAACGATTATTATTACGTGGTAATAGCTAACTGATAAATATTCCAACATACCAACCACGGTAGGCTCCAAGTCAACGAACACGGCTCGTGGAACGTGTTTCCCAGCACCCGTCTCGCTAAAGAACGTATTGAAGGAATCGTCTCCGCTACCCAGGGTCTTGTCACTGGGCATTTGCCCATCTGGCTGGATTCCGTGCTCCAAACAGTACAACTCCCAACAGCCATTCCCAATCTGGACGCCAGCTTGACCAACATGAATTGAAATGCATTCGCGCTGGGGAAAAAAACGACAATTAGAACATCAACCGCTATTATTCATGGCAGTAAAGCGCTCGTTTTAAGCCTTTTTTCTTAGGAATTGTTCATTTCAATTCTTAATATAAATAATTAACTATGTTTGATGTTTAAAATGAAAACCACAATCAATGGAAGCAAAATCGCTGGGTATATGTATATATAAATTTGATTATATTACCATTTTGTCTTCTTGTACTTGATGAAAATTTAGTATCCACTGATCTCGTTAACCTTGAACTGTCAGACTCCTCGTAAAGTATTTCTCCGCTCGACAGAAAGCAACGATGACCATCCAGAAGGAGAAACTGAACATTCACAGCAAAGAGCTGGAAGTATTTATACACCAGGCCAACTAAACACGTTTGACCGGTTTGTTTGTCTCGAGTTCACGTCAGCACTTATTTTAGCTTTTTTTAAAAAAAGGAAGTCATTCTAGACACACTGCAGCAGTGAACAGCCCGAAATGTATCAGTTTACAAAATTCTTGCCAGAAGTTGTAGTCTGAGAAAAAGTAAGTTCAGCATAAAAAGTCAGTTTTAGGATTAAAAAAATCGTTTTACATTGCTAGAACGTACTGTTTCTGATTGGAATCAGGCTTTATTTCTATTTTTTTTTTTTGGGGGGGGGGGTGGCAGTACTGTACAGATTTCCGTTCGGTCAGAGGGATGGAGTACTGAAGCTACAATGAGTTGTAAAAATATTTTTGATTAAACATGTTTTATTGACAAAACTTTAGTACGAAAGATGGTGTTGAACCTGTTGAAAAATTCACTTGAATTGAAACTTGGGTATCAGAGTTAGTATTTGATAGACGGACACGAGCTTTCTACATCCGCGAGTATCCACTCCCTAAAATAAGTGAACATTCAAAATCGTGGAGGGGAAGTGTACAAATTCTTGTTTCCATTCCCCTCTCTTTTCTTTGTAACTCCCTTTTTTCCGCTCGTTCAATTCGAAAATAAAATTCTTCTACCTGGTCGGTCCTTGCGGTTCATAAGTCCATACCAATTACTACACTGTTGTTGCGTGTCAATACTTGTTCCTTGTGCTCGTGTTAATTGCTTTTATTTGTAATATGTAATATCTATATTTATCATGGGTGTAATTTGCAGTGGGTCTTTATTTTATTGCGGGTGGGGGCATGGGTGTTAGACCTCGTAGGGGACTTCGAGTTCTATTGTTTAGACACCTTGTATAATTTAAATATACTAAATCTTCAAAATAAAATAAAAATAAAAATAATGTCTGTAACGTATTTTGGCAGGAAATGGGGTTACAGTCTCGTAGTCCGCGACACTGAGCTCCACTCAAAATTTTAGGGGCACACCTGAAATGTTGGTCTGACCGTACGGGCAACCCTGGCAGTGTTTCTACAAGAGACAACAGGAGTGTTACTGGTGTTTGTTGACATTAAACCCCCATCGAAACGGAATATACTGCCTACAGCTGTAGCTGTTAGGTCACAGGAGGGATCGGGGAGGACGCTTATAAAGTGCATGCTATAAAACACTCCAAATCTTGGTAAGCTGCAGTTTATTATGGAGTTGACACGCCGCACTTCCAATCTCTAAGTATTGGTAGGTATCAGTGTTATCTTATCCCCAGGGGTGCCGCGCCCCAATTTCGGACGTGTGGCTAATGCTTTTAAATAAATTGGGCTTAGAATATCTAAAAGTAACTTTCTGGAAGAGGTTTATGTGCTCCACTGTATGGTGAGCTCGTACACTCTTACAAGTCTCAGTCGCTTCATGCTATAGAAAGCGAAGTTAAGGGTTGATTCTGATAACCCAAATCACACTGCTCTGTCGCTGTTTTAAATGTTACAAAGCAACATTACGCATGGGGGGGGGGGCAGCACACAGCAAATACAAGGGGAGGGGTGGGGATGTTGAAAATTGGCTTTTTAGCAGATTTGTGGTTGTTAGAACTTATTTTGTAAAATGCTTTACCAGTATAACTACGTTTGGCAACTACGCATTTGCAAAGAAAATTGCTGGCTTTGCAAATTATCATTAATGACATGACTGTCTGTAGAAGCCGCGCGTTTTTAACAACATGGAAGACTGAACGTATTTATCTCTACAACTCAACAGTTACTGATATTCATGCTAAAAACTAACAAGTCCACTTTGCCCCAAATCATCCAGTCCTGCATTTCGCAAAGATTCAGCTAGCCGACAGCCTATCACTTGCTGGACAAATCGTGTTCCGCATGCATACCGGCATATTACTGTTCCCGTTTATTGCTTAGTAATGCGCTTGCTTTGTGCTAGAATTTAACATAATACATCCCAACAGGTCACAACGTTATCCTGATTAAGCCTCGCGGAGAGGGCGTGCCCGTAATCTGGTAGATGTATAGGTGTAGGTGTAGATGATACACTATAACAGAATAAATGCGGGGTGATACACTGATTAACAAGCACACCCTGCAAGCACCTTCATTTCCACGTCAAATAAAATATCTTGTTTTTATAATCGAACGGTTCAAATAAAGTCCTTTGAATATTTCCTTTGAATATTTCCCAAATAATGAATACAAATTGCACTTTTGTAGAACTGAAAAGCGCCTACAACTCTCTCAGTTATATGCTACTCTATTAAAGATCAATAGTCATTCACTCGTGCAACGTGATAATGAAGTCGCAGGGTCGCTATGGGAACATGCTAGGTTGCGCGCAGAGTACTCTACAGACAGTGCAGCGCGCGAGCTCAAACCAAATTTGGTATCATTTGCTTGCGTCATAATATTAAGCAGCTCTTTGTGTCGTCAATGCAGCCTTCACACAACACAAGTATTCTTGAAACCGGCATTCTGTCGCTCAGTGTGAACCAGTTTCACAAGTAGTGGTCTACTCAAGATGGGAAATTGTCTGCCTGTTTGCGTGAAAAGAAACAAGTTGGCGCCACTGCCCTTACAACAGGTATATGCATCCAAGAGTGCTCGAGCACTTCCACGATACGCACTGGGGACGAGCAAGAAAGCCAATAGTCAATGCACTGTGAAATCGTATAAAACGGCTGCCGAACAAAAAGTTGTCTTGCGCGACTTAAAGTCAAAGTTAGGCAACAACAGTTTATTATCCGCTGCAGAATCCACAGAGTCAGTCTTGGTCCGATGTTGCGTATCAAATTTTGAATGCGAAAATCTCCCGAATGATGGCCCGCACATCCCGTCACCAACAGAAAGAGAAACTCCGCCATATCCGCATGATTCCATTAACCCAGTTAATTTCGATACGCCTATTGAGACATTCGAGAGTAAACAGCAGATCATCGTATTGGAACAAGCGGGAACAGAACAGCCTAAAATAACTGGTACTGAACAACAAACAGAGCCTCAGGACGAAGAAACTAAAGACGAACCCACGCAAAACCAGAGACCGCCTTCTAGCCACACCTACATTGTACAGTACGAAGACTCATACCTTCGCAACAAAGCTCGAGAAATGAGCCTGAAAAAGGCTGCACAGCAAGTTGCGTCTGCCAGCAATGAAAACAAGCCAGACTTTACTACTGACGCTGGTAAGAGAGACTTGGTCTGCGGCGCGGCCACGTTAAACAATCCTGAACGAAGCGTGTCGGTATATTTCGAACAATCAAATGAAGAATTCCTTTGGGAGGGAGCAAGTGGGGGATTTCCTTCCAAGAAAGTACGTCCAACACATGACTACACTGAGCGGCTACCAAAATTTACGGATCCTCTTATTCTCTGCGATGTGGATGAAGATGATTTCAAAACATTGTTCGCTGCCGAAGATGACGAAGTTGGTGATGATGACATGGACGCAAACAGCTTATCTGGAGACCTCGACGAGATAATTGACTATATACTTACAGATAAGCCGCCGCTGAAAGAAAAGAGTTGCGAGGGTGACGGTAACACTTCAGTCGACAATAAGGACGATATTGATTTTATTTTCTCCGACAGACCATTCCGCAATGAGACAGATCGATACGACAAGAATTCAATAGAGAATATCAAACACATCGCCAAACTGAGAAAGCAACTACACTCTAGGAGGACGAGCGAAGCCACTAGCACCCTCTGTAGCCCAGGTGCTGAGACCAACGCAAATGTCGACCTTACTAAATCAAAGGCGAAGGTAAGTGACGCGGAGAACGAGTTCATTGGCCGTCCTAACACTCCCACAAGCAACCGGCCAAGACTGCCAAAGACCAAGCCAGTCCTGGGCGGCGGAACTTTACCATCAGTGATGGCTTGTGGCTCCAGGAACTCCACGATACGGGCTGCACATAGGGCTGTGGTCGGCAGAACAGGAAGAAATGGACCAACAGATAGCAACACTGTTTCCCGAGGCAGGGTCCCCACAAACACGGATCACCTTTCTGAGCCAACTCACAACACCACAAGTCCGCGGTACGACGCCGCGGAACTACATCTGACGCAACAGATCGAGCAGCATTACTGATTAAACAGCTGCACAGCGGTGAGTGAGATTAGAAGTGAATCTGACTCTTAACAATCATTCAGAACCCTATTCTTGGCTTGATCGGAAACGACAAAAACTAATTTAAGCAAAAGACACGCCGATATAATTTTTAGAATATACAAGTAGACGACATTTTGGTGCAAGAATTGTGTGATTGCCGTGTTTTCGCCAATCCGTTACGGTAGAGATGAGCACATTAGAGAAACGAGAAACTGTCAAACAGAAACAGGAGAAAATGCCAAGATTCACTAGATTTCTCTCACATGTAGTCGCAATGGAACAGATACGATGGACACACGTTGATAAATTTTACAAACAGTTGTAAAGTATCTGGGATTATAATACAGAATATTCTCTTAACAAGATATATAATCATATTACAATATAACATTGTATTTTGTACTACATATGGATAAAAATAAATTGTGCATTCTTATAGCGCCAGTATCCTTGTGAGCACAAAGGCGCTTCACATTAATTAAGGTAAAACTATATCAAGAGAAGTAAAATCGATAAAAACAATGTTATTGTTAAAACTAAGTTAAGATAAAGCTATGCTTAAGGTGGTTGATAACTATATGGAGCTAAACTAGTCGGGTGTCTAGGGATCAAAGTTCGCGACTAACAGGTCGCATATGCGACCAGAACATGCCAAAGTGCGACCAAAAAAGAAATTCAGTCGCACAGTGTGCGCCCAGATGCGAATTGTAACGTGCGACAAGAAGTTTCCAACAATCTTCAATTCTGA
>JANVCH010106406.1:0-14021 GCA_025505405.1 Epizoanthus rinbou | reverse complement strand
ATGCTTACCATGTTGTTTTTGATTCAATAGGGGCAGTTTTAGAAAGGTTTTACCCCAAGTGTTAATATCAGAGTTAACAATTCAATACTCTCTTAAAATAAACTCCAAAATATGTACATAAATGGGATGCAGAAAGAAATTATATACTTTCTGGAACGAAGAGCAGCTCAAAATTAGACTGATATGCAGCAATCAAATGTAATTATAAATTTGAGGAATACCTGCATCAACTTTATGGCTATCAAACTTCGTAAATCCGCAACACGATTCAGAATCTCTGCTCACCAGTTCTACTTTAGAATCTCTGCTCACCAGTTCTACTTTAGAATCTCTGTTCACCGGTTCTACTTTAGAATCTCTGCTCACCAGTTCTACTTTAGAATCTCTGCTCACCAGTTCTACTTTAGAATCTCTGTTCACCAGTTCTACTTTAGAATCTCTGCTCACCAGTTCTACTTTAGAATCTCTGCTCACCAGTTCTACTTCCGAATCTCTATTCACCACTGAATTCTACTTCAGAATCTCTGCTCAACAATTCTACTTCAGAATTTCTGCTCACCAGTTCCACATCGAAAAAGGCCGCTATTGTAATATTTTAGGGGTACTGATAATCTGCATATTTGTAATAATATTTATGAGATAGGCGACAAAAACACTATATCTACTGAATTGCACACACCGGGAAATTTTAGAAGCTAGAACTGACAAATTCTTAATGAATGACCTGTGTTAATTCAATTTGTCAGCTTTTGATTATCCTAACATAATTTCATTATACAATTGTTATAAATGAGCAATCGGTAAATGTTTTCATAGTGGTAAATGTATTCACTATATTATCGAAATTTATAGTATGCTAGCGGTTTGAATCAGGATTTTTTTATATTAGAATATTATATTATTAGTTTATTATCTATATAACTTTTATTGTAGAGTAATATTTCAGATTGGCAAAATACTGATATAAACATTATCGTTATCTAAGTACCACTGAATAAATCAGGAGAATGTTAATGTCAGTCATGAGTCCCAGCAACGTCAGTTGTTCTATCGATTTGATTCTGTGTGGAATGAATTGCGACCTACAGCTGTTGAGAGACATTCGAAGTATTCCGGCGACATAACCGCATTTTGATACTTGCTTGGGTTTTCTCCCTGAAAGTTATTACAGTACCAATAAGATGTTTTTTGCCATCCTTGTTGATGGTTTTGGTAGCTTGGACGAGTTTTACTTCTACTTCTACTTTATTACTTTCCAAAGTTTTCACATCAAGGAATGGTTCAGCAAGAACAATGATAAAAATCTACATATATTTATAAAATTCTTCATGACTGTGATATAGCTGGTGATGATCCGCAAAGACTGGTAGCTGACTCTCACATTTAAAAGCGCTATGTCATGACTATTCAGTTAAACAATTTTTCGGTGTACGAAATTCTCCGCAAATCTAGTGAATTATAAAAAGATGCTGTATGCTTCTATAAAGTTCAAAACTATTTGGTTTATCAATTTATCAATTTATTATCAATTTACTAAATATACAATTTCAAGAGTTCCAGTGGCCTGCAACTAGTTAAAACTATTCTAAGGCAGGTCACAGGTATAGTCTATTGAATAACAAAGATTAATACATTACCTAAAGATACTTTTTTCCTCATTCTCACACTTGAAAATATGCAATATAGTTGTTATTGTTGTGAATTGATAAGACCGTGTGCTATATTAATAGTATTATTGTAATTAGTGATTAATATTATATTGTTCTGGATATTTGTTACTGTTAGCTAGAAACAACTCTAATAGGTTATACTCATTATCATTATATAGTGATGTCAGTTTTCACCAAGAATATCTTGCAATAGTTTAGACCACTGACATCGATCAATTCAAGATATTGCGGAGACTTTTAAGGGCGCATTCGTTTGGGGTATTCTTATTCTGGAATAGGAATACACGGAATACATTCTGGCCATTCTGTTACCTGGAACAGAACACACAGAATGTATTCCAAGTATTCCGGAATAGGAATAGCTCCCAAACGAACGGCTTATTCCGATTTATTCTGACTATTCTTATTCCGGATTAGTGCCAAGCCCTTAGGGCGTGTTCGTTTGGCACTATTCCGGAATAAGAATAGTCGGAATAAATCGGAATAAGGGTTCGTTTGGGAGCTATTCCTATTCCGGAATTCTTGGAATACATTCTGTGTATTCTGTTCTAGGTAACAGAATGGCCAGAATGTATGCTGTGTATTCCTATTCCGGAATACGAATATCCTAAACGAATATAAAATATAGCTAGTATTCAGTTCCCCAGTGAAATTTACTGATTCAGTATTACCAGTTTTGTTAACAGGAACGGGCTGGATTGATCAGAAGTAAATCACACTCATGGTTTTTCTGCCTGACAGTTTCTGATATATTTATAAACGTTTTAACATTTTCTTTCAAGAGACTGATTATACCTCGAACAGATACTATCCGGCGTTGGAGTGCTATTGTAACGAGAACGTGCTGTTATTATTATTACGAGCTGTTTATTTGGACTCAAAAACAATGAATTAAAAAAAGTAAATTGAAATCTTTGTTTGTGGTCTTTTTTAAATCTTTTTATGGTTTTTTTAATGTCTTTTTCCAGAAAAGTAATAGCCGCGGTAACTCATCAATCATTTAACAGCATTTTGAACAAGTAATTAAAGCATTAGACACTCTCCATGGCGGTCCAGGTTTGATCAAGGGCCGAGCGCGGGAGAGGGGGGGGGGGGACTCCCATACTGGACAAGACGGGGATGATTGTCGATTTTTTTCAAAGAAACCTCTAAAAGGTATTAGTATGGGTGTGGTTCGAACCCATTAACCCCCCTAAAAGGTACCATAGAAATACACATGTTTAGTTACATATAGGAAAGGAATGCACATGTATTTGATCTTTACAAAAAGCTGGGCCAGAACAACAAAAAGAATGGAGAAGTGTCACGTATTTCCGGTTTTATTTCATTCCGATGTGGGCAATCTGGCAAATTACGTCCCTAAATGATTCTTCTTTTAATTCAAACGCTCATTTGTATCTCTAACACCCTAACCTAAGCGGTACCACAACCTGGACTTTTACCCCTAAAAGGTACGACGATCATCTCCGTCATGTCCAATATGAGCCGGTGGTGCGTTCTTTACCGACTCGTTTCTCTATCGATCTATTGAAATCAAACTTGTGATGGTTGGCTATACCTTGGGGGCGTGAGCACGGGGATTAAGTACTTACTTTTGAGAAGGTTCAAGTACCCGTAATTAGGTCATTATTTCACCGCTCTGTGTATGAGTTAGCTGTGTGAAACTGCAGGAGATTGAAGCCAGTCCCAAAACTGGATTACAGGCTGTTAATTTATTTACCAACAGTTATCAGCAACTCTTAAAGTGAAATAAACGTGTAAATAAGATTTTGTCAAGTGCTCTCAGCCCATAGCGTTTCGACTTACGCTGTGAATAAGAGCATACTTACAAACCGCGCATTTGTTCAAGATCAATTGAATAACAAAGATATATTCGTTTTGCGTTTTTCTAAATCAGTAACCGCAAATTTCTTGCCTTTAAAGTGGCCGCAAAGTGCTATATATCGGTCATACATACTTGAAAAGGGAAGGAAATGTAAGTGAGTTCCATTTTGAACAGCCATCTGTATTTGTTGGTGAGAACATAAGGGAGTCAGCCTTGCAACTTTATCATAATTACAGTGTCGAATTGATTCGTTTATGATTGTTTGAATTACATTTATTGTTTTCACTATCTTTGGCCTTTGTTTCAGTGTAAGCTTGTATTATGAAGACATTTTAAATCGAATTTATTATGTTCCGTGTTTAATTGCAGTAATTACAAACATTCGAAGTAGTTTGAATAGCTGTTTCATTGCTTTTGGAGCTGTTGGCTCTAAATGACGTTTCTCGTCTTGTTCTCTCATTATCTCTCCTGCTGTGGTGTAGATTGCTTTGAGGGGGAACTGTCAAATCTTGGTAATCCAGAAATATTTTAATGAAGCACTGTACATGTTCTTATACATAATCAGAGCTCATAAGAGTTGTTTAATTGACGTTACTTTTGACACTCGTTTAGTCTTGCTTAATATATAGAAATACCACAGAGAAAAGCTAATTAAATAGATTGTGGTCCTCAGCTAGTAACGTTGGGCTTTAATTACTGCAAATTTAGCTTCAACTTTCCAACAAAGAAATAAATTGCAGATTTATCCTTTTTTTGACAATGCTGACTATAGCCTCTTCGGTCTTTAATAATGAATTCGAGCCCTCGTCGCGACTATATCAACCCGGGAGGTGGGTTGTAATGAATTCTAGATGCGATGCCCAGCTCAGTAACGCATGGAATCTCTAGTAAGTTTTGGCACGAATTGTAATCGCTTTTCTTCGTGCAAACCCAGAACACCAAACCTTGGTCAAGACTATTAATTTGTTATGGTTTTTAATTTAATTATTTTCCTTACTTCAGAAATGTAAAACAATTGCATCTCTTAACACCCTAATTCCTGTGAAAGCCACAATGGAGTTGTAATAATTTGTTAACTTCTGATAAGCGAAACTTACACCCTTTCAAAGGGTGTATCACTTTCATAATATCTCCACACTCAAGTGGCCGTAATTAGCTTGTGCTACCAGTGTTTCCATGTTGCCAATGTCAGGTCCCAAGGAGTAATATCGGAAATTTGCCATCAAAGGACGTTGCGCGGAGGCATCGGACGCACTTCCTATGGGACAAAGGTGAGAAGATAAGGTGACCACGTAGACTAAATAGAAAAACGGATGTTAATAGCAAGATGCCTCATTCTCCTAACTGATTCCACTTGTTGCAGTTGTTTCCGAATATGTACTGTCAACACAACAGCCCCTGCTGAAAAACCTTGTCTGGGCTTCTGAAAAGCCAATAAGATGACGTAACGATAAATCTGTTGACAAGTTGGTTTGTCTTCAGTTTGACAGTGACGATAAAAAGCGAACTGAAAGCGCAAAATCGTTCAGTATCACGTGTACCCGTGTATTTATGGTTCTAAGCAACTTTTCCCCAAGCGTGATTGAAGCAGACAAGCTACGGGTGCAAATAGAATGAAGCGACCCATAGCAGTCTCAAGTTTGATTTTTGCCCTTCTCGCTCACGATTCGCTGGCGAGTTGGCTGTTAGTGTTGACTCTCTTTCATATTTTTTTTCACCTTGTTTTTAGCCTCGACATTTACCATCTTGCTAATCGTTTATTCCTTTGTTCCGAAGGTGGTTGGGCATCTCTTCAGTGAGCACAGTGGCCCCTAGGAATGTCTCTAGCTGTAACAGCGTTCCCGGACTCACTCGACAGCAACTCGCGGTTTGCCATAACAAGCCCAATTTGATCCCAAGTGTGAGTCATGGTGCAAGTCTCGCTATTGAGGAATGTCAAAGGCAGTTTCGTAAAGAACGTTGGAACTGCAGCACCGTGGATTCCCCGTCGGTTTTTGGCGCAGTCCTAAATAGAGGTGAATATATATCGATTGAAACACGAATCCAACTCACGTAAAAAAAAGCCGACGGCTTTCCCGTGATTTATTTTAATTCTGCCCGACTATTATTGTAAACTTGACTTCAATGCTTTGTATGACAGGAAGCAAAGAGGCCGCTTTCATTCACGCAATAACATCGGCCGCACTTGTACACTCAGTCAGCAAGTCCTGCAGTTTAGGTAACCTAAGCGAATGCAGATGCGACGGGCGACTCGGAGGCCGACGCGCTTCATTCAGAAGGCGGGAGTGGATTCGCTGCAACGATAATGTCAACTACGGTGTTTGGCTATCCAAGACTTTCGCCGATCCCCCTGTCGACACACGGCAGCGATCAAGGAAAAAGACGGCTCGTTACCACATGAATTTACACAATAACATTGCGGGGAGAATGGTAAGAGGATTTGTTTTATTCTTAACTAACTTGTGGAAGTATTTGGGTTCTCTGTGTTCGCTGAAACAGCAAGCGAAGTCCTTAGAATAATTCTGTCGCTCTCACTAAGCAAAAAAAATCTCCGAGCATTCTGGCTATTTTAAGCGAGTTTTAACATCACTAAACAGCAATAAGTTTTGTAAAAGTTTTCATTGTTTGAGGCATCGCTTACTTTACTTGCTACTTTTCTACTAATAACTATAAGTTCTATCTACTTTTGCCGATCCTTTTTGTTGAAAATCAGTTGTGAATAACATTTATCGCATTACCCAAGTTCGATAAAGTAAATATCTTCCCGTTTGACTTTTTGTATGCTCTCGTCGAGTGACCTTTCTGCTCACCTTGGGTTTATTACACAACATGCTCAAATCTTGATCTCCAAGACCATTGTCCAACTAAAACAACTGTAAATAAGGGACTTTCAGTAGGCATGTTTACAGTTAAAGTAGCTTGTGAAAGGAGTATCGACTCCTGCTAGTTCAAGTAAACATTACAGACCATTACATCTTCCAGTGTGATCCTAGTTTATTTAAAAATGGTGGTATCAGTAGTACACGATTTTGTTTCATAGCAAATCAATGTCCTTGCATAAATAAATAATCTAAACACTTTCAGTGCCCAGTAAATTAAATGTTAGACATAACAGACGTTGTATTGTTTAGCAACATCCATAAAAGTTATTAACTCGCAGTTTCCTGCGTGAATGCGTTCAAAGAAAAAAGGTTTCAGATCTTTCAGTACGCTCATTTATCGTACAGGATTAATATGCTGTCCGTTATGGAAGTTAAAGTTAATTTTATTTTCGTCTGGGAATTTTTTTTTCTGTTTACAATAATATAATGTTATATATATACTGACACGACGCCACGACCAGCAATCCGCATGTGACGGAGATCAGAAACTGATTCACGTTTCACTAAATTTTAGTAGCACCTTTTCACTGTGTTTATATTTTGATATTTCCTGAGAGGTTATGAAAAATCTGAAACGTAGTTCGGTTCAATATGTGTAATTACGTGGGCTGTATCCGAGTCAGTGCCTGCAAGCAAAACAGTCAGACATGTAATGTAGTTTTGTTTAGGAAATATCCGAAGAGGATTGAACTTGTGGCAGACCTTTTCTAGGCCAACTTCAAACTCTGGGCCAGCCGGATGGATTTGTTGTGATTCCAACCTCTTAACGGGGCTTTGTGTGACCGATAATGGGAAATTGATGGTATACCGTTGTTTTCCTACGCTGTTTCCTGGAACTCTGGGTTGTGGGAGTGCCAAGAGAGTATTTCGTCAGTTAAAAAATCAAAGCTATACGATTTAAACCATTTTTTCTCTCTCAAACAAACAAAGTTGCAAGCCTTCCAAGAACGAATCAAGTAATATATAAATCGGTGTATGTTCATTTAGAACTACGATATAAAAATCGCATAAAGACTTGAATTCTTCAGAGGAAATACCGAAATATCGACAGGCAAAACAAAGAGGCCTGAAGCTACTAATCAATTTGACTCTTGAGTAAACTCGATAAGGTGGCCGAGCACCCATTTTAGATGATTGATGTGGACAAAGCTTAATTAGCTGCACTTGGAGTCACTATTTTAACGTGCACACGCAAAACTAATACGAAATCCGAGACTTTTCACTTCCCCTTTTGCCCCATAGCTTCATTGGGTTCGTGTCGAGACAATGCTTTGAACGATATTAAATGCCCTGGCTGTTGACTCTCGCAGATTATGTCTACAACGAACAACAACTATATAATGGATTTCATGTGCTGCTCGTTACATATCATATTTCCTGGTGATATGTAAGAGAGATCCTGAGTTCATTTGATTTTTTTTAAAATGTTAAAAGCATTTATAGAACAGGAATCGTGGAAAACGACATCCTGTACTTGTTTTCTTTGCACTTGTTGCTTTCCCTTGAACTGGAAAGATGGCAATTACTCACAGTTGTAAGATTTGGGGGGTCTCACCGACTGATACTTCCATAAGGAATCACGAGAAACTCAGGAGCGATTATTTAAGAAACAGAACGTAAAAGCCTGCAAAACGCATTAGAGAAAAGGCCCAAAGCTAAGAACATGAGCGTTTTCACGGCTGTTCAAGTCAACGTGTGACATCACGGAAAATGATCACGATTTTAAGGGGTCTGGAATTTTCCTTGCCATAAAGATAATTACTTATAAAATGATTAGATTTTGCTTATGAAGAGAGAATTGGTGATACTAATAATATAGGAGTCATTGGAGATCAGAAAATGTGTAAGACTAAGAGGACAGCTGAGGAACTATCATTTGGCCTCGGCTTCCTCAAGTAGACCTCCCTTATATTTTGATTATTTGCGGTCGCTGTGGGGTTGTCTCAATTCAACTCGACCAGATCTATTTAAGCAATGCTTCTTCAGTGTAATTGGAACTGCATGTGTAGAATTGTTAAGCACTCCAATTAGTCTATATGTTTTTGTTTTCTTTTTTTAAAAAAAAACGAATAGCGCTTTTTTCCAGAACTAAGTTACTCCAACGTCGATATTGCCGTAATATTGAAATGTTTAACCAAGCTGATGTTGTTTCAAACGAGGCTAGGCTGTGCCCTGATAGTAGTGTTTAGTTTATTCAAGTGTATTGACAACTGTACAAAGAGGGCTTTTCGATGGTACAGCACTGACTTATTGACAATCAAAATAGATAACAAAATTTATGTACGAGACAGGCCCTGACAGCTAATTTTCGTTTCATCTCTATCTTGATGCTAATCCCTCAAATTAATCATCCTTGTGTTTCGGTTTCACATCAGCCACATACCATCTAACGCAGTAACTGTTTTTCTAGATGTAACCTTTGCCATTTGCAAAAGCATGAACAATCTGGAATTTCGTTTTGAAGACAAATTTCAAAAGGCAGTCCCAGAAAATTCAGTAAAGTAATAAAAATTGACGACTATTCAACAGCTGTTTACTAGAATTCATGCAATAGTAAGTTTTACCTCCACTACATCCACAAGTAATATTCAAGTATTGCTGAATTTCATTAAATTTGAAGAATGTGTCACAACTGCAGTCTGGAACTTCTTTTCAGCACTTCTCTTGAGATTTGTGAACTAAAGTATCGGGAAAACAAATCTATCACTTCTGTGTTTTTATTGTGTTTTCATATATATTAATCAGTTACACGGGGTTATTATGCTATCAATATTGCCGGACTAACTGTACGTATACGCTTTATCAAACTGATTGACCATGCATTATAGATATTTTTTAGTTGTTTCTAAAAGCGTGCAAAAGGTCTCGTTTATAGCTTGTTTTACTAATCGCTTAAATAAACACATTTTTCAGATGTGATGGAATATTTGCAGTTTAGATTGTTTTGTTCGATAATGGCTTCAGTGACTCATATTTCATTATAGGTTCTCATTATCGTTCTATCGCAGTTACATATCAGTCGAGAACTTGACGATGATAACTTTGTACAGTACTCGGTCGCCCAGCCAATTGTATACAATGCTGACTGATTCTGAAGCACAAAAAAAACTTAAATATAAACAACCAGAGGGGTTATAGGAACATTATATTCTGCGCTGTGAAACTTCCTTTGTGTTCTAAACGAAACAGAAGACGTCAGCAGATCATCTTCATAGATGCTGTTTCTAAAGACTATTAAAAGAGTAATAATTTGATCAAAATTATTTCAATCTAATCACTGGCAAGAAGAAATTTCTGGCATAATTTCTGGCATGCTTTGAGAACTAGTTGATTGCAACGTTGCACTTTCAGAATACCTTTTCGGTGGTGTAGATCTATCATTATATGTACATGTTCTGCATAATTTCGCGTTGAAGTTCTTCTCTTTCAGTGTGCTCTACTGACGCGCCGAGAACAGACTCGCGATAAATAAAATCTTTGGATCATGCAATTCCAGGAGGCAGAATGCAGATACGCGTATAGACAATTCACGAAACGTAAATATGGACTATGAATTTAACCGGCATTTCATAACAAATCGTGCTTCGGCTTGCTTGGGGTTCGAATCTGAATTCATAATTTCACTGACAAAAGTAGAAATAATTCGGTTCTTTCGCGGAGAACAAAACAGTTAAACCCGACTTCTGGAAAAACAAACTTTGGAAATAGCATAGCATCTTTCCCAGTCCTATCTATGTAGTCGAAACATCTTTTCGTGCAAGGAAGCAGAGTTAAAGTTCAGATTACGTGGGATTGGCCACCACTGATGACACGGCAATTTTTCCGTCATGGATTAAATTTTTATGTTTAGATCGCTGCTCTCCCTCTCTCGCCTAACTTAGTCTCTTGCTTCCCTTTACCTTGGTTTTAGATACCTGTATAAGGCCAGTTTTAAGGTAGTGCTAACTACGAAATCTAAGAATCCGGCCGCGTGGTCATGCAGCTAGAACATAACGAACTGGGTGGCTTTCAACTAACGTATACTTGTCCGCCCACAAACTTCCTGTACATGAGTTGAATCGGCGGACTTCCTACGCGCTACGCTTCAAACGAGAGTTCTGTCTTGAATTTAACAGCGCTTATTTATTGAAACGGTAAACGTTTGACCGCAATCTGACGCCAGGTAAAGCCATTAGTTTGGACACGATTATCATTTACATGCATGCACCATAGGCGGAAAATTTCAAATCCTTCCAGTGTACTTTCAACTTTTGTTTATAGATTCGTTTAAAGAAGCCGCGTAAAAATCAGTTTACATTGCGGTACAGTGAGTTCAGACTTCCACAAGGACATTGCTGACTAACTCTCATATGATGCTGGGCGAAGCAAGGGTGACGTATTTGGGGAAAGGCGTGGCCGGTAGCACCTTGGTATCAGTACCGGAGCGGGGGCTAATTGGGGGAGGGTGAGGGTTGTAAGCGAAAGGTAACGGTATATTTAGAGAGATCTAAAGATATGACCGGCAGGTCAGCTGTGTTTCCTTGCAGCTTCCGTGAAATGTTTCACAATACTTTATCTTGCTCAGGAGAATTTTTATGATAAAGCGTCCAATTTATTGTCGTAATATATACTTGGATAATGAGTAAAGAATGTTGTAGGATCATTTCTATTCAGTCTTTATAGGCCTACTCCGAGTCCTTAAGTCGCCTTAAGTCGCCTTATGTTTTTGACAGTTATAGCTTAAGTCGCATTGCTTTTTCCATAAGTTGCCTTAAGTCGCCTAACGTAGCATTGCTTTACCTATCGATTTTCCTTAAGTCGCTTTAAGTCGCGCTAAGTTGCGATAAATCGCGGCGACTTGAGGACCCAGAGTAGGCCTATTCATTTACCCGGGGAAACACCCCGAGAATAAACAAAACGCCCGATCGTGTATATTCCACAGAGAAACGAATCAACAATGGTTTTGTTATATTGCAATTAAAAAGAGTTAATTGATAAACGCTAAGTTGCAGAGAAAACCTCTCCAGATATGGAATATGAATATCTGTTTTTGGAAAAATACAATTGAAACAAATAGTATTATTTTTTGTTTAACCAATCACAATGCTAAAATAAATCACATGTAAGTAAACTAATTATTTTTTGAAAACATGTCCTAAACTTTAAAAAAGCCCGAAGGCGCCTGCTTGAGGGATACAGAGAACTTGATAAAGATAGCGTCCTCTTTGCAGTAGGTGTTGCTACATATCTCGTTCTGCAACACGAACCGTCTGGCCCCTTTACCGAGCTGGCGGTCAGCGGTAGGTCTATCGATACATTGAGGGTCGAACGTTGCAACAATGTCCTTCCGGTCACGTGAATCGTCGCACTGGTCAAGAAGTGTGAACATGTATCGAGGATGAATTGGCCATTTTAACACTGGGTCGTATTCACCAACTTGAAACTGAATAAAAACACAAGGAAGTATTTAGAAATGAAGCATTTAATATTGTGTGTGTGTGTGTGTGTGTGTGTGTTTAGGGGTAGGGGGAGGGTTAGGAGAGGGTGCGGAGAAATGATATTATTGCAGTTGTTGCTCATACAATGGGTCCCTCGAGATTTTGGGTACCATAATCTCAAAAGAGTTCCTTGAGAAGGCGAAAGCACCCCAACTCCAAATGGCTCCCTCGAGCTGGCGGAGCACCTTAACCCCAAATTGGTGCCTAGCAAGGCGGGAGCACCCCAACTCCAAAAGGGTTCTTCGAGAGGGCGAAGCACCCTAAATCTAAATGGGACCCTCGAGAGGGCGGAGCACGCTAAACCCAAATTGGTCCCTAGCTCGATAAGGCGGGAGCATTCTAACCACAAAAGGGGTTATTCGAGAGGGCCCTCACCCTAATTCCAAATGGGTTCCTCGAGAGGACGGAAGTGCCCTAATCCAAACGTGATCCCGTGATAAAGCAGGAGTATCCTAGAACTAAATGAGTTCCTCGAGAAGACGGGAGCAACCCCAATAATTAATTATAGTTGTTGACTGGTGCTGTGTCCCTCAGGAAGAATGCTTCCCTTCGCCCGTGGCTTCGGGTAACAGGAGTTCCCTGGGGTATAAATAACTGAACTCATTTTCAGCAGAACACCAGTCAACAACTGTAATTATATTGTCACGAATTACACGGCCAGGTAGGTTGGGTTTAAATCGTGCCTTGTTTAATTAGGGGTTATGAACAACCCTCCACACAACCCATGCAAGTGTTGCTGTTCGAGGAATAAGATTAGGAAAAACAACTTTGTTAGTCAAAGCATTTACCTGTAGTCCTACAGAGACATATTTTCCTCTACCAGTACCAATACCATTCAACCAAATACCAGCGCACACTTTGTACCCGTGGGGGTGTGTGTAGAATGCCTCACTTATCATTGGTTCAGGGGAGCGGCCAGACTTAGCATCCATTAACTTGCGGTTGAAATCGACTATCCTCCAGATTAATTCACCATTTGCCGACCGGCTCCGAATTTCAACGATTTCCTGCCTTTGTGAAGCCAAGGCGTCTTTCTGCAACTGTATGTGTTCCTTTTGTAGCTGGACCCTCTCTCTTTGGCAGTCCAATTGCTTCTTTTGTGAAGAAACTAACTCACAAAGCAGGTCAAGATGTGTTTCCAGGTTCGATTTCAAATGTTCCTTCATTTTTCTTCTCTCAGCCTGGGTAGAGAAGAAAACTCACTAGATTAGATATCAGCTGGTTTTTGGCAAATATAGCCTCGACTCAGTCAACGTATTTCGTTTTCAACAGAGTCGTCTGTTTTTCGGCCAATAAATAGACGTTTCTGGGTTCATAAGCGGAAGTCCAGCGGCGGCTTGCCCATTTGCGGACATATGGATATTGAGGGCCACAGTTTTGTTTGAGGACCACAGTTTTGTTTGAGGGCCACAGTTTTGTTTGAGGGCCACAGTTGTGTTTGAGGGCCACAGTTTTGTTTGAGAACCACAGTTTTGTTTGAGGGCCACAATTTTGTCGAGGGCCACAGGTTTGTCAGGCTCCGGCTGTAAAGTGTATTTACCCGTATTTAACTACAGTTGCTACTATTATTTATATATTATTATCTTCCCAGATTCCTTTGTTTCTGCCGAAGACTCGTCTTTCGGCCTTCTGCAGTTTAGTGATGTGCTAAAGTCACTCGTGCTTATTTATTCGAAGTTTACTTAAAACGTTGTGGCTGTAGATATACTGACGCAATGATACTTGAAGAGGCACAATTTGCCAATAAACATTACATTGTCTTGACAGAGAACAAAAAGAATTGCAGGTTTATTTCAGACCCAAAAAAATTGCAGCCAAATCATTCTTCCATCCCCTCCACCCCAAATTGTCTGTCCCAAATGACATAGCTCAAGCTATACCTTGAAGTTGCAGCCAGCGTCAACAAATTTGCACGGCACAATCAACATCGGGCACTGGACGTTCACATGAGCTGCAAGCTGAAAACGTAAAATTTATACAAAGGATAATATAAGAATGCTACACGCCGCTATTGATCGCATGCTCACAGTACATAAATGAACAATTTGTATTGTTTTACATTTTCACACTCTCTCGATTCTGATTGGCTATAGACGCACTGTTAATTCCAGATGGCACGAAATCGTTACGTCATATCTACAGACAATAGTTTTATGCATGCAGAAAT
>JANVCH010106295.1:0-14021 GCA_025505405.1 Epizoanthus rinbou | reverse complement strand
GTGAACTGTGTGTTCTAATAAGGGTAATTTATTTCTAATAATAATAATAATAATAATAATAGTAATAATAATAATAATAGTAATAATAATAATAGTAATGTTCTTATTTAACACATTAAAAAAATACTTCAATTTAAAGTAGTAAGTATAACATGCATATTTACGTACATATTACTGTCAAGAATGCAGAAATGTCTTCATAGTTTGTCTGGTTACAGACTGTTCTTCCTATACTGTTATTTTCCTAAAATGTCTGAGAATCAACTCAACATTGAACCACTAAATGAAAAAATACGTTTATTGGCATCTACTGGTAACATTCGAACCTCAAAACCACCTTGGTCGGCTTTTTTTTGTTGGAGAACAATTTGGCCATTTCATTTGGCGAAAATTTCTTGACTCGTGTCTGCCTATCCATAATGAGGAAATATATAGCTGGGAGAGGATCATACTCATTATAATATTGTTTAATGTATATGACAATAACTACATGTTCTTGTAAGTGTGCTTTGCTTTAGAAGAAAAGCCCAATTAAATGGAGTTTCGATTATCTCAAACCTCTTTGTGAAGCTCTCCAGCATCCTCAACCATCTGTCACAAATCGAATAGTTGTGCCCTTCTAGTAAAAATGTTAGGTCGATTCTTAAGAAGCGACCTAACTTCACGACGTAGCAACAGAAGAAAAACAAATAATTTTCCTTCATTGTGTTGAGTGTTGAATGTGAGTTCGCTTAGTTACATGACAATACTCACGGTAGTGAAGTGTGGAACAGGGGTAGAATTAGTTGGGAACTAACGTAATCGTATCTGTAAAGTTTTAACAACGTGCTCATATGCAAGACTAGCAGGGGAAGGGAATTGAGGACAACTTGTACAGTACTCCGAACTGGACGATTCTTGAAGTTTTTTACTTTCAACTTGGCTGTTTCTCCTCCTCAGCCCTTTAGCTCTATCCAGTTTTATCTTGTTGGTTCTGCTGCAATAACTTTCGCTGTTAGTCTTCTAATATCCTGGAGCTAAAAAGTTCTCAGGACCACCAAATCATCTGTTAGAGGGTAAGTTTAATTTTCTTTCTGCAAGTGACGCGAGAACAACTGAGGAAATTTTACCACACCACTCTGCTTCATGCAACTGGAGATATGAATTTACATCATCTTTCAATTCACTTTGATTGCTGCGAGGTACAAATCTACGTATAATAGAGGCACACTTCCGTAAGGTGTGGCATAGTTTTAGGGAAAGTGAAGGAGTTGTAAATCCAGATGAATGGTCATCTTGCCCACTTTCATTGTCTAAAGGAAAACATTGTTTCAGTTTTGTGTAGTTAATCCACATTGGTTGCTGACTGGAGTCGAAAGACATTCGTATAATTGCCTCACCAGCGTTTGTCTTTTTCAAATGCAGCTCACCATCACAATCACGAATTTCTTCGTAGCCAAAACTCTGACGTAGAATTTGTTTCCTTCGATGTCATTATTTCCTGTTTTAAGGAATGTTTTATAACTCCTTATCATATTTTGGGTGACCATCCATACTTTCATTCTTGTAAGTGTGCTTTGCTTTATAAGAAAAGCCCAATGAAATGGAGTTTCTATTATCTCAAACCTCTTTGTGAAGATCTCCAGCATCCTCAACCGTGTGCCACAAATCGAATAGGTGTGCCCTTTGAGTAAACATTTTAGGACTATTCTTAAGAAGCGACCTAACTTCACGACATAGCAACATAAGAAAAACAAATAATTCTCCTTGAATTGCGAGGGACAACTGTCTGCGTATATGATAAGATGTTGATAATGTACGCCAGTTTCTTCAGTAATTGTCATCAGAAGAAAGTCCAGAAGTGAAATCACCTCATCCCCACCCTCTCCAGAGATTGTCTGGGCGTACGCAAAACAGTGCATCAACTTTCTATTTCCCTCATATATTCCAAAAGTTCGAACTCCAAGTATTTTCCGGAAATAACAATCTTGGCTCGACACTTTTGATTGGTGGATGGTTTTGTGAAAATCCAATTGTAAAACTAAAGGAACTTCCGATATGTTTTGATATGTTCAGATCAACCTACACATGAAAGGACTTTTTGTAAATAGTACACTTGTGTATTGCCGCGATCTAAAACAGGTTATACTGTATTTGTACCGAGTATTTTATCCGCTCTATGTTTCACAACTGCTTTCGAAATCTTTTATTAATAACATCACAACGTTTTGATTTTGCGAATCAGTGCTGGAAGTGTCTGAAATGTTGTAAATTAGGCATGCACTACCTTTCCCAATATTAAACAAGACGTCATACTAATTTAGTATTTTGCAACTTCTGCGATAAGCTTATACACTGAGCTGACGCATCGTGCTATTCAAAGTTGTTATGTAGCCTGATAATTGGTATGCATGATAATACAGCAAGCTGACAGGCCCCGGGATCAAGTTTCTAAATCTTACTCGAGTATTTCTCAGTGCCTGCATATGTATTTGTTTGAGTATGTATGTATACATGTGTATCTTTTGTGTGTTAATTTGATTTTGAATCCAAATTCCAGCATCTTACATGCTCCTTCCCAGATTCCCAGACTTCCCAGAGTAATTGAGACTTATTATGTGCGTTTCACAAGAACGTTATTATTACTATTATTATTAATACATTCACTGTTGATATTTGATGAACTCGTTTGAAACGCCATTTAAACAACTTTTATTGCAGCATGTTCTAGCAATTCGTTTCGGATCTAGAAAGAAGCATTCTTCCTCAGGTGTGTTGTTTTGCTTTTCCGATATTTCCCCTAGACCGACATGATAACAACTAAGGTCCGTTGTACACATTGTCAAAAAGTAGAATAGCGAATAGCTTGTCACTATGATCACACATCTCGAGCTTACATCCTCCATGATCACACATCTCGAGCCTACATCCTCAATGCGAAACATGTATATCTTTTCCGCACTTAAAATGTTCCAACCAACGCATCCTACTAAACATTGCTCTAAAATACTTTCTAAACTTATAATAAGGCCAACATTTGTCTGTTTCCACATATTTAAATCATACAAATGTTAAAATTGCATTGTATATTTCCTGCCAATTTACCATGTAACGCGTAAAGTACAAGACAGAAATGAAATTCTTTTCATCGTATCTATTCCTACCAGGATGGAAATATTTACAGTTGTTGTGATGCTTTGTGCAACACTCGCTGCAGCGCAGATCCATAAAATCGACAGCTACAGATTCTTCAATTTGCAGTTAAAGCATAGTCCTGACGAACTCGTACAAGTTTATTGATCACAATCTTGCCTTCATTGAATTGGGGTGGATACGACACCAGGTGAACTTGTTTTCTAAACAAGTAAACTTTGTCACAAATGAAGACCCCTTCGCATATGCCTCTGTCTCTCATGGCCTCATTTTACTGACCCTAATGCCGAGGATACATGAAGTTATATAGTGTCTTAGGCACTGCTAAATATCTATGCCAATTTTTGTAACGTTACTGTATGGTGATTGGCCATAGCCAATAATTGACATGCATTATCATACCCAACATTCCGGAATACACAAGTTTGTAAAACCTTTTTCCTATAGAAATATTACAGCAACAGGCCCAAGAGTATTCCAATAATCAACCTGCTGCTTGATAAAGATTTCACCAAGTTTCCAAGATAATACACTTCCTGGACGCACAGAAAACAAGTCACGATTTTTTCATTTGCATTGTAGGTAAGACAATTTCATTAGGATTTTAAATTGTTAAGACTGTAAATCTATTCCGTGTGTACCAGAATACGATTCATCAACCAAGCACCAACGACACTAGCCTTATTACGGGTGGAATATTCCACTGGCTTTAATCGACTATGGCTTTGAAATGGTGGGCAATTCAAGGTATCTATCACCTCGACTGTTAGCCCTGTTGCTAACGTTTCCACATAACTGTTAATAAGATCCAGCTGGTGATCTTGACCTTGTTTGATGTAGAGACGGACAGTTCAGGATCGACTTTAATTACTTCCTGAATGTAGTCGACCCTACTGAAAGTGTTTTGTGTTAAGACAATCGGTATCTCACTCTGAGGGCGTCCTTTCCCTTGTGGGTCTAAATAGTTATATACTTGCTGGTACCGGAAAGGCCGTTCCACTTCTGGTACGAAGGCTTCCTCGGGAATTTTATAAATCCATCAGAAAACGGAGTGAAACATGTATATATTTGCCGCTCCTAAAATGTTCCAACCAATGCATCCTACTCCTAAACATCGCTCTAAAATACTTTCTAAACTTATTATAATGCCAAGATTCGTCTGTTTTCATGTATTAAATCTTACAAATGTTAAAATTATGTTGTATATTTCCTGCCAATTTACCACGTAATGCAAGGACAAGACAGGAATGAAGTCCTTTTCAACGCATCTATTCCTAGCTGGAATAGCAGCTCCATAAACTCGACAGCTACAGATTCTTCAATTTGCAGGTAAAGCATAGTCCTAACTAACTTGTATACGTTTATCGAGCACAATCTTGTTTTATGGAGTTAACTTGTTTTCTAACTTTAAATAATATAACTGCCATTTTAAGATCAAGATTGAGTCGACATTCGTTGCGTTGCCCCTACAAGAGAAGAAAACCATGATAACGTAGGTCATTCATAAGATTTTATAATGTCTTCCGAAAATACGCGAGACAACTGTTTGTAGCTGGAACAAGAATAGCTACCTTAATTTCAAATCCCTATCACAGCCGTTGAAGGAAATTTGTGAACCAGACACAAGTTTCAGATGTTGTGTATGTACACAGAACTTATGAACAGCGTCCGTTTTACCACCTTCCCCTTGTTCCTCCTTACTTCTCGTTCTTACAAAAATCTTGCCAGCTACCCAGGTAGCCCTCGAATCTCGTTCTAAAAAAGCACACACACACTACTACCACCCACAGCAATACGAAACCTATACATGCTCCTATTCGACCTTTACATGCAACAATCCCTCATATGTTATACCCCACCCTTCATCACCTTCCCTGCCTGATATATAGCTGAGCATGAATGCTAAAAGTGTTGAAAATCAGTTTGTCATGGAAATGTCTTACACTATATGATAACACTATACATTTTCAATGAAACACATTTTATTTATTAAATAGACATATTTAAAATACAAGTTTCCCAAATTTAAATTGAAACACCTATCATTGCCTTCACGATCAGTTCGGATAGTGATGTCATCGTTCATTCCTTTTCTGTCCTTTCCTACTTTCTTCTCTCTACATGTTTTATCTGTTTCCTACTGTCCTCGTTTTCTACTTGTCTCTCCTCCTTTACTCTACTTATTATTTCGTTCTTTTCTCTTTCTTTCTTCCATCCTTACTTTCTTCACTCCGCATGATCTATTTGTTTCCCGCTGTCCTCTTTTTCTATTCATCTCTCCTTTTTCACTCTATCGACGTTCCACTTCAATTATCCTTATAAGCCTCCTTCCTTTCTTTGTCTCCTTTTTTATGAACTGTTTGTTGTGCTGTCTTTTTTCTTTATCCCATCCCATCCCAGTTTCCATCTTTTTCTATACATTCTTCCTCTTGGGGCTCATGCTTGACCTGTTTTCAAAATTCCCACCATCAGAATAGAGATCCGATAGATGGTTACTCCACCTGTCCACACATTAGTGTGAGGTTTTTAAATATTTCCAAGACGATTATTTCTATCCTTATTGATTAGAAGCCCCTTCTTACGATCTTGAAGATAAGAGAATCCCTTGCTGTTCAGCAAAGTGCATATGGTGCAAACAGCAACTTCTGTTTCTGATGTTCCTGCCTCTTGCATTATGCGTCGAACGGTGAAGTTTCCCTCTGTTTGTCTTAGTGTGTAAAGGGATCGAATTATCAATCTTTCTTTCTTGTCGTTCATTAAAGTTTCTTTGTCTTCCCTGCTGCTTTTTAGATCGAATCTTAAGACTTCCGTTTGGCACTTGATTATTTGCTTGTCTTAAATCTCGTAGAACAATAGCTACATAAACTAGCAACAACCTAATATTTTATAATCAACAATATCAATATGAATAAAATACAAGTAAGTAGCATAACAAGCAACATTTCCAGTTGTACTAGATGATATAAGTTAATTAACATTATCACACTTTAGCACGATCATACGCTCATGTGGGCTTCTGGTGCGGGATGTTGCTTGTGCATTATAATGATCCCAGGGTAGAACCTGATCGCTATATGCCAACTGTTTTACCTCAAGATCCTGAGTCCAGAATTGGTTAATGTGGTCAGTGAACTGCACTGTGTCGCCTATTGTGTTGCGTGCTGATATTTTTTCTTCTTCATTGTGTTTAGTGTTGAATGTGAGTTCGCTTAGTTACATGACAATACTCACGGTTGTGAAGTGTGGAATAGGGGTAGAATTAGTTGGGAACTAACGTAATCGTATCTGCAAAATGTTAACAACTTGCTCATATGCAAGACTAGCAGGGGAAGGGAATTGAGGACAACTTGTATAGAACTAGGACCTGGGTGGTGGGGAAAAGTATGGGAACGATTGCTCCTGGGGAACTGTTAGTTGTTTGAGCAATGACTGATTGGACAGGCACCTTATCTCATCTCGTTAGGGACAGCATTAAAGAGAATCATGCGAGGATTTATCCTTTATATTCTGTATATGATATTAAGTCTGCTTGACTGTATAACTTAATGTACATAAATGCATCACAATAGTCTTCATGTAACAAGTTTAACCAATAAGTAGGCCACTAAATCGTAATGGTACATTCTTCCTCTTTCCAATGGTAAACTATTATAGACATTGTGTAGACAGCAACTCCGTCATACCCTTTGTCAGATAAAAGTTACCATTTTGAGAAGTGTAGTCATACTATTATAGCACGAGTATTCCAATTGTTCTTTCTCTTGTTCTTTATTCCAGCTCTGCTCTTGTTCAACTACTTACTCTACAGCATTTGATACTTTTATATATTTCTGTACAGTTTGTGTGGGAACTTTAATTGATACACTAAACGTATTCTAAGACTATTTCTAAGCTATACGCCAAAATATCAAAAGTGTGTCTAAATTCATTTTATGTTACTAACCAAAATAATTGAAGTGTTCTGCCGTTTTCCTACGAACAGAAACACTACTGTTTATGTTCGTGTCTAGGTCTAGAATTAGCGACCTTGAACTATCATTATTGCGTTACTGCTAAGTCTATTAAAAGAGCAATAGTAGAACTATGGTTCGAGCTAGAGAATCGCGTCAAAATATAATACACATGAAAATAAGACAATCCTAAAGTAATTTGTCGTTAATTCAAAACTAAATAATTCGAATCTAACATGAAAATCTCGGTCTTTACTTGAACAACTACTTGCGCTTAGAAAATGCTTACTTGACACATATATTTTCACACGCAGAAATGTTTACATTTCTGCGTCCAACTTATTCAGAGTTTATGTCTACTTAATTTCTATTATCTTGCGACTGTGCCAAGGTTGATTAGTATTGACCACCTAGAAATTACCTACTAGTTGTATTTTCTCACGGGAAACTATAAAATCTATGGACTCCATGCAAAACTCATGAAACTACCGAAAAATAACTAATACTGTGTTATGAAAATCTAACCATAACAAAATTGGAAGACGAAGGTCACTATAAGCTCTTAGTTGTTGCTGTTATAAAAATAGACTAGTTTTGTAATAGTAAAATGTCCCTTTCTATAACGCAATAATACCATTGCTCTCGGCCTAGTTATTACGGAAATGGTTGTGAATGAAATACTTCACTGCCCTCCAATCGCTGCCTTTAGAACCTTGGGATGTCTTTTAATTGCTTGTTCATAATCTTCCTTTCAAGGAACCCGTCTGTCGGATAAATGAATCATTTAATCACAGGTTGTTCTTCAAGTTTTGACCAAGGTCTTTGCTTGATCTGACATGGAACTTTCCTTATTTCGATTAAAATAAGGGGATCTTCGCTTATTATATCTCATCTTTAGGCTAAAACTAGACTAAACCAGCTAACAAATACGTTATACAAGAGAAGAAAACCATGCTAACGTAGGTCATTCATCAGATTTTATAACGTTTTCCGAAAATACGCGAGACAACTGTTTGTGGTGGGAACAAGAATAGCTACGTTAATTTCAAATCACTATTACAGCGGTTGAAGGAAATTTGGGAACCACACACAAGTTTCAGATGTTGTGTATGAACATCGCTGGTTTTACCACTAGGGGTTTTGATAGATTATTCCCTTCCCCTTCCCCATTTTGCCATTCCTGCACCCAGAATTGGTTGATGTGGTCAGTGAACTGCACTGTGTCGACTATTGTGTTGCGTGCGGTATTTTTTCTTCTTCATTGTGTTGAGTGTTGTTTTCGTTCCTGACTATTACGCGAGTCTCTTGCGTAGGTTTTGGAGAAATGGACATGTGGTATTCCATTTCGTTGGGGTATGTAAGGATGGGCATGTATGAGTCTATGTATGGGAGTGTCGAACTGTTATTTGATTCGCTGTCTTCCAGTAGATGTGGGCAAGGTGGGTTTGGGATGGTTTTTTGTTTAGTTTTGTGCATGCTTGTGATGTGTGCAATGAACCGATGTTCCCTCTCAGTGGAGTCCTCCTCCAGTGACGACAGGGAGCACGGCTGTGATAAGAGGGACGTAGTTCCTCTCCTGAAAGCTTCGTATGTGCTGTGTAATGGGGATTGTGAATGTGGTGTCGAGTCTGCCATTTTAAAAACTGTTTCCTTTTAATCCTGTTTGCTAATTTCTGAGGAGTAAACATGTGCAGACAATGATATATCAGGCTGGACATTGAGTTCTGCATAATGTTCAAAGTTTGAGGAAAAGAAAAACGTGTGCCGGATTTGTTATGGCGATATAAATTAATTTGTTGGTTTAATATTGTTTGTTTGTAGCCAAAGGTGGTGAGTGTTGGTATACTTTTGTGGATGTGTGATTATAAACTCAATCTAGAATTTAAATGAGGTGCCTGTTTTCGGGACAACAGATCGGGATGTTTGTGTTAAAATGTATTGTGTGCGGGGAGTGGGGCTATGATCACTGCAGGATTCCTAGTGAGGGATACTTCTTTTTGCTGTATAAAACAATACTTTGGTTTAATGGAAATATTCGGACCACATTCGCATAGCTCCAGGTGTACGTTTTTATTATATTATTTGTTATAGCCAAAGTAGTCCAGACATTTTACGGAAAAAATATGGTCAACCTGGAACAAATTCCCACAGAAGAAATCTCAACGGATTTAGACTCCAACATTATTCCTTTATACATTTGTACTTGTAAATAGCTGTGGTTGCTGACGTTTTGCTCTTTTTGCTACGACCTTCAGACAATCCCAGCCGTCTCAGACTTCTACGCAAATTATGTTGTGTGCGAGCAAATACAAAGGGGTTGTCTGGATGAATTACCACGTGTTCTCAACACTTGTTCATCATATCAATCACTATCTTAACCTGGCCACTGATTAGCACTGGCACTCGTCTTCCTCGTTTTCCTTTTATCTCCACCATATCAACCCTGAAAAGCAACTGGTTTCCGTTGCTGCTGGTAACAAAATGTTGGCCTTGAAAGGATTTCTTTCCCTCTTCATCAGTAACCAAATCCTGTAGCTGCTGGAGATGTGATGTCTGCATGGTTCTCACTTTTTGAATCTCAGAAATTCACATTTCAAGTTTTACCTGAAGAGTTATTGTTATCAGTAAAGTTGTTACTCAATACTGTTATATTAATATTATAAGTTAGAATAACTCGCTCGCTCGGTCATCTGATATATGTTGTATACAGATATGTTCTTAGCATGTTCTTAAATTTTGGAAGTTTTTCAGCATCAACGTTCTTATACAAAAGGTTCTTATAAAACTGAGAAAAAGTGTACAGCAGACTCCTGTTATCTCGAACGCTCTAGGGAAACGAGAAAAAGGTCGAGACAACGGGAGTTCAACATAACCGGAGATTAGAAAAACGTCATTATTTTATATAAATTTTGAGTTAAATTGGAACAGTATGCTTACTGTAAATGCTTTCTTTAAAATCAGTGTAAATAATACATGCATGTCACTAACATCTAATTAGTGTAAATGCTTTCTTTGAAATCAATGTAAATAATACATGCATGTCACTAACATCTAAAAAATACCTTCAAATGTCAGTCATTTCTTTACCCAGTGACAACACAAAGTTCTGCTGAGCATCATCACAGGAACATGAATATAACCATTTCCATTCAAAGTGTCCATCTGCTTCACTGTCAGAACTACTGCTGTCATTGTCAGGCTCAATTAAAAAATTGACTGCTCTTCTCGAAACAAAGACGAATTTATTTACCTATAAATTAAGTAATTATAATGTTGATTAATTACTGATTTGGACGAGTTACAAAAATCTGTTTCTTGAAGGCATTTGATTTCCCAGTTTCATAAATTTATGTTTCTTGAAGCTTTAAGGATGAGTCCCGAGTGTTTGGAGGCCAACACATACCTTGGCTTTCTTATTAAATTTGTACTTGTTGCACAGACCACCGAAAGGGATAAACGGATGTTCTGAAATGTCAATCGAGCAATCATCTTCTAGTTGGTGGGAAATACTGCAGATGATGTTCTTGTTTAAGGCTAGTCTGAGTGCAACTTTAATCTGCTGGTCATCTTATGTCCTGGACCGCCAAAAGGGATAAAAATGGACATTCTGAAATTTCGATCGAGGAAACATCTTCTGTTTGGTAGTAAATACAGCAGACGACATTCTTATTTAAATCTAGTCTGCGTGCAACTTTAATCTGCTGGTCATCTTCTGTCCAGTGGCATACAACTAGCAGGATGACCCCTACAGGTACCTTCGGGAATTCACTGAAAAAGCTATTAGCTATCAGGCTTCTTCTTTCCCTGCAACCTGTACATCTCCTAATTCTATGTGGTATATATGAAATAATTTTTGCAAAAAATCTTCATTTAGCTCACCACTGATAAGTATAGACACTAACTGATCCTGAGTTAGGACTTTAAGTCAGTAGTAGAGGTTTAGTATATTTACATCGCATGCTACGGATGTGCATGCATGGTGTAATTTAAAAAATCAAGTATAGAGCATGCAGTGCAGTTGCTATCCAACGAAGCTCTTACAAAAGAGAGAGAATTTGTAAAATAATTGATGACAACGAACACTTATTATGTACATATGTACCAATCATTACTTGGAAATCTGCGCCAGTCTCCGACCAGTTTCGCCTGTCTATGTATTAGCAGCATGGTGTCATCCGTCAACGTATGACCAGCCCAAGCGGTGCCCAAGGACACCACTTGGACGGCACTTTCCCTCACGTCCCTTAATCTTCGTACTGATAGGAACTTGCTATGGTGCTATAACAAGAAGAAATAATTACTCGTTACATGTTTGTTGCAGTTGTTGCGCCTGAGCATAAAGGAAATAACTCTGGTAAATAATGTTTTTCTTAGCGGTCAAATTTTGTCATCTGTAACACAATATGGTTGAAACCCAAATGTGGTGACGAATGTGTTTTCATTATTTCTGGACTGGCAGTTACTGTTAGAAGAGAATAACAAATATACAATTATGCTAATTATAAGTTACTAAAAATACAAAAGGAACAAATATTCTTGGAGGAAGGGGTGGTGAGAAAAAGAACAGGATTGTAATAAAAAATATTCAAACTTAGTCTATGAACCCAGTACAAATTACAAAAGCCATGGTCATTAGTTTATCCACAACAGTTCAACAGTTTCTGCTTGTCTCTTGAGGTGGTAGGATCGTTGCATTTCGTAAACCCTGTATTTACACGAAGGCAGGCCTGTTACTCGCACTATGTCTGGTTTCTCTGTCATATCAGAATACAAAAAATGTCACCATGCACAGTTGCTACATGCGATTTAAAAGCAGAAGAGTACTTTTCTCCTAGTTCGATTGCTTCAAATTCATCGGGATAAGCCTAATGCAGCCGCTGGGTTTCATTTGCTCATGTGTTGCCAGAGGAATCAACATAGGCTTTCGGTCGAACAAATACAAAATACATGTCATTCTTCATGACCAGTTTTCTCTTTCCATCAATAACAATCGGTTCTTGGGTGAAAACGCGATGGGTAGAGGGTGTGATGTACATTTGGCCATTTTTGGCCAATCGTATTTGGGGAGTCATCGGCTGTTGGAGTAAGAATTCTGGAGTTCCTTGTTTTGGTAAACCCCTCCGATGTACCTGGCCGCAAATATGCTTTGTCGTCTATGGAACGCATGAAACATAGTAGATTGTCAGGTGTTGTATAGGGCCAAAGAAAGTGTACTTAATGTTTTTTTACATGTGCTCGTTGATAGTGGATGTTTTCGTTCATCTGATCCTCCGGTTTCTTGGTGCAAAAGAGTCCATTGCCTTTATGTTTTGTGCTTTGCAATGCTTCTTTTATTGCGCGGCCTTGAGCGGTTCCAAGCATTAATCGAAGACCTGCTCCGTGTTTTATTGCAATCCTCTAGGTTTTGGTTTGCGATCATCTTGAGATCACTGACCTTTATCCGCCTGTTTGTAAACATAACAGTTTCTTGCCTTCGTCCGTGGTACGTTGCCTTTGACTCAATTGCCTTGGCGATAAATTCTTCACATTCTTGGTCAAGCTTGACACTTGGACCACTTGATCTTAATTTGTTCCTCCAACTCACACAAACGATAATCAGTCCACGAATTACCGTTTTTGGCGAGAAGGTCCTTCATGTTAACAATATCTTGAGAAAGCCTTTTTAGCTTCGAGTCAATGTTTAACTGCACAATATTTATTGCTTCTATATTGGCTTTTTCAGATTCTTCCATTCCTGCAACTATTGCTGCATCCAAGCCCATATTTTCTAGTTGAATGTTGGATCTAGTGGCACCAAGAAGAACATGTGCACACTTGCGATCCCACTAGCGTTCACAGAGGCGTTGTTCAGAACCACCAAACAACGACTCAAACTACGAAAACGAAGCATCTTTGGATTATTTGCAACCTCTCTGGTCAAACTCGGAACGAGTATTAAAATACCTCTCAAGCTACGAGGCGTCAAATGTCAATCACGGGTGCCAGATTATGAAGATCACAAATACAATTTATATGGCAAATAAAAATGATTTGTATTTTTTTTCATTAAGATTTTTAAGCGGCTAACAATATTTTTGCTTTTTGCTACGGTGAGTCCTGTATTGGAAAATATAAATGGGCTTTTACAGTCACCCTAGTCCCACCCATCCCGAATAAACATGCTAACTTCCGCTTTCCTGTGTGAACAAAGATGGGAAAAACAATTGGCAGGCCTCATTGTATTTTTCAGCAAAACAAAATACAAGACCCTGTCTCTTTTTACACGACCCGGTCATCCCAATAAATAATGAATCCTCCCTAACTGAGCTACTAATTAGATACATTTTTCATATGTGGTCCCAGAATACCAACACTGAGCCGCCTTCTCTTGGGTGTCTGTCACCCAGGATGGTTTTGGTGGACACACATGCTGTCGTTTGTTCCTCATTGAAAAATAACAAGTGCAATATTTATTGTCTCAAGAATCTATGTAAACGAAACTAGCGGTAACGTCACATTTAACATTGTTAGCTTCCATGATCTCACCATAATGGCCCCAAAACGTCAGAATAGCAACAAACAAAATTACTCATACGGTTTAAAGCACAATCTGAAAACTCGTCATATAACCCAGGTCTTATCCTTCACGAAACGTATTTTTTGTATCTCAGAACTCATCTTCAAGAAACTGCATAAATTTATGTAACTCGGAACTCATCTTCAAGAAACATAAATTTATGTAACTTGGAACTCAACTTCAAGAAACCTAAATTTATATAACTCGGAACTCATCTTCAAGAAACTTAAATTGATGTAACTTTGAACTCATCCTTCAAGAAACATAAATTTATGTATCTCTGAACTCATCTTCAAGAAACATAAAATTTCAGCTCCACTAGACAGCACACAAAATATATCCCATCAGGTTTATTTTGCTGGCGTAGGTCCACTCCGTATAGT
>JANVCH010106184.1:0-14028 GCA_025505405.1 Epizoanthus rinbou | reverse complement strand
TGCATTATGAATTTGTAAACATTTTTCCACCCTGACCACCCGGCAAAAAGTACTCTCATGAGGGGTTGCCGTATCGGGAAATAAATAAATAAATATGTCTATTTTAGTGTTTCATTTTAAATAATTTGTCTTCTACCAATAACATTGACAGTACAGTTAAGGCTTTGTCACTGAATCATTTTTTATATTATATATTTAATTAGCCCCTTTTAAATAATGCGTACCAAGTTTAGGGTTTTTCTCTTATACACCAAATTTGCCTTTTTTGATTACAAGTATGTTTTTTACACTAACTTAACATTGTAATTGAACAGTCATGTTTATTTAAAGATAGAAATACTACAAATATTATTATTTTATTATTATTAGTAGTCTATTATTGTTATTGTTTCAGATGTTCAAGGATTTTTTCAATTCCAATGTCACGTCAGATAAGAGGTAAGTGGTAGTCATGTAGTCTTGGTGTCATTTTCAATTTATATGGTGATTTTAGGCAGGAAGGCAGCTCCAGCCACTGTAACAAGAGAATGGATGAAGTGTTAGCCAGAAAATTAATGTACATAATTTCTAATATGCACGTGCTGTGTATGCTTCAGCAAGGACACAGCCGCCATTCTGACTGTTGAGGGGAGATCCTTTCCAGTGGAGGTCAATTACACCTTGAGGTGAGTGCCATCTTTCAAATGAGATTGTGGTGAAGACAGTGCATGGCTATAATCTATTGCTGCATTTGCAATATTTTGAATCCACAATTAAGGTGGTTCTTTCCCTAACACATGAAAACTGTTGACATGTGTTGATATTTGTAACGGTATTATTGGAGAAATGGATGTCACAAGTATGTATCTTTCTTGAACATAAGAAACAACTGTTGGTAAACTTCCGTGAGATGTTGTAAAATCACTTGTCAAATATAATGAGATTGTACATGTATGGGAAACTGGTACGAGCCACCTTAAATCGAACTCAAGAATTTTAGGATCAGGCCTGGGTTGCTCAAAAGTTGGTTACCATTAACCAGTGGCTAAGCCAAGTTTGACTTCTTGATCTGGGAATATGTAACCCGATGCCTATAAAGTACTGATATTGAAACATTCCTCAGAAACACAATTACGCAAACCCAACATGAAAGCCCAAATCAGTCTATAAGGAAGTAAACCCAATCGTGAGTTAAAATATTAACCATTGGTTAACGTCAACCAACTTTCGAGCAATCGGGCCCTGTGTAATTATCGTATGTGAGACAATGAAGGTAGCTACTTGGACATTTTGGCATTATTGGTGTCCAAGTTAGTTGCCTTTCAACTGTGCACTTTCTAACATATTTGAAAATCGCGCAGCAAACTTGTCGTTGTAGCTAGTAGATTCATGAACTACCTACTGCGCTACTCAGAACACATGTACTGTATACAATGCTTATGTTCAGTCCTGTACCAGATTATGTGAAGTGCACCGTAGACACAGTAATGGGGATCCACCAGGAAGAGGGACCAGGTGATATTCTGGCATTCCTGACAGGACAGGTATTATTGCATTGGATATTGAATAACAAAGGGGAGTTAGGGAGTTAGGGAGCTAGTTAGTGGTGTCGCCATGCCTATAATGGGTAACTAAGAATATTTTATTTTTTAATTGGAAGTATGCTTAAAAATATTGACAGCAGTGGCAGAAAATATATTATTCATAATGGCCTTCATCCTTCAGTCCTTTGTGACTTGGTGAATGTATTTTCTCCAATTAGCTGTCAATATAAAGTGGTATTTACATCCCCAAATCACAATATGTTTATTGCCAACGAACAAAACAAGCCAAAAGGTGAGCTTGGTAAGGTGACCTATTATTGTCTTGAGCACCATTCAAATGTGATTTCACTATTACCGTGTTACTCATGCCGGCATTTACAAATGTTTTGTTTACAGTGAAACTGGTTTCTCCAATTTTACTGTTGTTTGTTGTGTCATTAAAATGTAACCACATTCTACGCATCGTGCAGAATATCATCGAAATACTGTTCACATTTCATAGGTGTCGTGTATAACAACACCAAAATACTCTTCAAATTTCACAAGCATTGTGTAGGATAGCCAGACGTCAGAAGCTAATTTTCCTTTGTAGAGAGAAAGAGTCGCTCACCCTCCCTCTCACTGTGAAGGAAACTTAAAGTCTGAAGTCAGGCTGTGTGTTGCACAGTTTCACAAGTATCGTGTACAGCGGCATCAACGTATTTTTTTATCAAAAGTTAATTTCTCTAATCAAGAGTCCCGGGCCGTGTGTCATTCTTACTACCTGAGGTATCGGAACGTGTACAGTACAAGGACTGAAGTGGGCAAACAATCGTCCTCAAATAATTAATCATGACAATAGCAACTGGAAAGATATAATTCCAATACGCTTGCCTTGTAATAACAATAAAAATAAATGTAATAAAGAACATAAAGTTGTCGCAAAGTTTTTGGCCCTGTTTACATGGAGAAGGGCCACCAACCTCTTGGATAGCGTGACCCAATCTCTTAGCGTCAAAACATAGCCCTCCTTTACATGCAATTTTACTGAGTAAGGACAACTGAGTCACAGAATGATATTCGAATCTACCAAACGCTTTGAATTATTGTAACAGTCACGTCCTTTGATTTGCTTCTGTCTTTGATATTTTATTTTGCTATCGTCCGAAAACCGTAAAAATATTATCGGGCCAGTTGTTGTTTAACTTTCTACGGAATATTTATGACATTTGGAACCGCCAAAACAATTATAGTGAAAGGTAGCCTTCCTAAGTAGAGGGTGAATATCCCCCGAGCGTTTTTAATGGCAAGAGTTGTCCCTCCTATAGAGGGTGATCCTAGCAAGCAGATAGAGTGACCTCATCCTAGGGTGACCATCCTCTCATGTAAACGAACCCCGGAAAATGGGTAACTCTTCTAGATATGGTAACCATTCTCCATGTTAGCAGGGCCTTACGTGTAGTTACGTTGTCCAGAGAAGAACCTATCCAGTTTACGTTCAGAGTTCATGTTACTGTTTTATTAAAAGAAATAAAAGGTATGACTATTAGAATAACGTTGAGTACATGTAATAAATGTGCTGGATTTGAAAGCTAATCGAAACGGTAAACCTAAGAATGAGATATATTCGAATGACTTTGAAAGCAGTGTAGAATACTAGTGAATAAAGTACTTCTGTCGCCTGTTCTCTTGAGTCACACAGCCTCTGAGGCTGAGAAATTGTTTGAAGAGTGAACAATTTGATGAGAGAGTCTAAGAACAATTTGGAAGCTGAGGGACTGTGTGACTCAATACAGACATAACTATACTTGATTCATTTTATGATCCAACAATATTTTTTGCCACAGTCAACTACAACAACAGCCTTTGTCGGTGAGGCTCACGAGCGCGAGCGTGTTTCACACTGTTTTATAAACAAAACATTTACGTTTTCAGACTTGTTTTTAAGTCTTCTGATGCGGGCACACGTTCAATTCTGCATCTTCTCCTCTCGTCTTTTCCACTTTAGTTGTTTTGTCCTTGTTTGTCCTTGTTTACGTTGCCGAAGGAGTTGCCGAAGCGTAAACAAGGATAAACAAAGACAAGACAACTAAAGTGAGAAAGACGAGAGGAAAGGTTTCCAGACTTGAACAACAAGAGGCAGTGTTTGTAGTACGTTTTAAAAAATATTAATGTAAAATTGTTCATGAGTAACAGTCAAATATAAGAATCCCAAACACGTCAGGGTACAGTTCCATGCAAATCAAATTCTTCATTCAGAAATGCCAGTAAAAGGTGCCATTTACATGTCCAAGTTGTTGTGCGACTAGTAAGTTCGCCACCAAGCAAAAGCAGTTTTACCATCAAGAAAGTTTGCTGCCAACAAGTTCATCACCAAATCGAAGTAGTTTCACCACCTAGCAAACTTGTGTTCTTTCAAAGATCAAGAAGATGAAAGAATTGTGATGTTGACATCTAAGGCCTATTTCAAACAGTGAATGTCTGTCGGGTCGAATTCGATACAGATAAATTCGAAAGAAATTAGGCAATTGCTTCAAACACCAAATTGATGCCATGCTATTAAATGCCACTCAAATTCGTGGGATGAAGTTGTCGAATTAATTTCCTCTGTCAAATATAATTCCGCTGTTTACATGGGAAAGGGATATCCCTCCGGGAAGGGACACACATCTACAAGGGTTACCAGTCTCCAGTGTGTTTTTCTGTTTCGTTTACATGAGAGGAGGGATAACCCTAGGGGGAGGGTCACTCTACCTACTTGCTAGGGTGACCCTTCTAGGAGGGACAACGTTTTGTTTGTTTAAGCCATGTAAATGCTCGAGAAGGGATATCTCTCTTAGGAGGGTCAAGTCTAGTGGTTTCCAGTTACATCCGAAAGCGCGCGAAATTCTAGATTTGTTTACTTTCAACAAAGTAATGGCTTCGCGAAGCAAATAATCTGCTTATACGAAAGGACAGATGTTTATTAAGCGTTGGCTGGAGGAAAGAACGGCTGAAATGAATACTGGAAGCCAAGATGATGATGCCCGGCGAGAGTCTAGGATCCGATCTGAACTACGTTGAGAGAGATCGCTGAGAGGATGAAGAAATAAATATCGACGTTCGTCCAACTACTCCAAGGCCAGAGCAAATACTAACTACAATGAATGGAAAACGAAAAGCCCGGGCTCAGTTGGCGAAATCAGCCTCAAAGAAGCCAAAGAAATGAGCATTCACTGCAGAATTTGTTGAGAGTCTGCTGCAGTTCATCAAAGAATACAAAACCAAGTGCGAATGTGCGACTGTGCGACGAGATAACCCAACCTACCCTACCCTTCTCATGTAAAGGAGGGACATGTTTTGACCCTTCCAGAAGGGTGTCCCTCCTAGGAGAGATATCCCTGCTCCATGTAAACAGGGCCTAAATCTGATGCGACGGAAATGCAGTAGCTACTGATCCTGTTAAATTGGTCGTCCGCGTAACTGTTTATAGATAACCTTTTACTTCCCCAAGTTAATGCTTATGCTGCGAGATCAATCTACTCGTGTACAAAATCAACTCTAACTTCAATGTACATGTAAATACTTACAGTTACTCCATGAAATGAACTCCCATTTCTATATTGTACCATCTGCACCAGCGATCTCGTTTAAGCTTTGTTACAAGCAGTACTTTATATTTGTGAACACAAGAGAGAACGTTTTTACATAATTTACTTTCTTGCTTCAGGAACACATCAAGTAAAACTAGATGAAGATTAACTTGTTTTATTCATATAGGTGCACAGGTATTATATGCCACGCCATAAGAATGATTATGAACCAAAGGACTGAAACATTGTTGACCTTGAACCAAGAAAAGGATCGAGTTCCTTCAATAATGGCATGTTATTCGGCAATCTTACCTCTGAGGGAATATAGAAACATATAAAGCGCAAACTAATAATATGAATCCTGAATAGAGTATGTTCTCTAGGGCTACTTTTGCTTTACCAACAGAAAGATTTTCAAATATTTTCGAAGATTTGCAGCGCTGCAAAAAATGACTGCTTCCATGCACACTGCACCAGCAAACAATCAATAACCAATTAGAGGCGCTTGCAAAACAATGGACATAGGCATCCACAATTGAAAAGCCAGCGGTTGATGGCACGGGCGAAAGGCCACTTTTGTCCGATCTGAAGACGTAATTAATAAGTTGCAGTAATTTAGCAAAGCAAATAACTGGTACATCGACGGCACCTTCAAGCTGGTTCTCGAGCTCTTCATCCAACTGTTCACCATCAAATGGTGTTACTTGGGCAACCCCAAGCAAGTCCATCTTCTGTTTGTCGTGATGTCGGAGATTGATGTCGTGATGTCGTGATTCTCGGAATTACTAGCAGACTGCTACACTAAAATCCGAGTTTAAATAAAGTTATGTATGTATGTATGTATGTCGGGCCACAGAAACAAGAGACTACCACAAACTCGGAGAAATTTGTCAGCTGAATCATGAGTCACGTTAACATTGTTACTTACCTCTACATACTGCAATTTTCATGGCATATACTATACTAGACTGAACTGAACTCTCCTCCAATAGTTCTTTGGTAGGTGTATTGAGTAGTCAGACGATTATTCAGCTATTATGCGTCAGTAATAGCAGTAATGCCAAGGATAAAAAATACATTCATCCATTCTAAAGCAACAGCTCACAAGAATCTCAATTGGCATCTGACTTGAACACGTTGAAGCGGCTGCTTTCTACCGGTCCTCTATTCAAATGAAACAGTGCGAAAGGTTTGATTTGACTAATACAGAAAATCGACTGTGAGAACTATGGAATTGTGAAATCTGTACAGCTCAATGAAATAGAAACTGTAAGATAATTCCTGAAAATGTTTGAAAAGCTGTCACTGTGAGATAGCTCGGATATATTGACCCTATACTATTCGCTGATAATGGCGGCCTTCCAAGAACATCATCATGTGATCAGATCTGACCAATGGCAGCATGCCATTTCACAATGAACATTATTGTTGAATTATAGAAGTAATTATTACGTGAAGTAAATCGAAAGTTATGAATGTTAAACAATATTGGAACTAGTAAGCAGCTCACACATGCTTTGTATATGAAGTTTATGTTTCCATGCACAGTTGAACTAGCAACGGTGCGGTGTTAATGTTGATTTTTTACATTATACCAGGATGAAGTGGAATCCGCGGTCTCACAACTGATGTAAGTGGTGTATGTAGCTTTGGGGCTTCTGTGAGAATAAACCATGGCAAAATAGAAATAATCACGTTTATTGGTAAATAGTATACAATGTAAAACATTATGTATCTACATGTACATGTATGTGTGTGTGTGTGTATGTATGTGTGTGTGTGTATGTATGTGTGTGTGTGTATGTGTGTATGTGTGTATGTGTATGTGTGTGTGTGTGTGAGTGTGCGTGTGTGTGCGTGTGTGTGTGTGAATGTGTATGTGTGTGCGTGTGTGTGCGTGTGTGTGTGTGAATGTGTGTGTATGTGCGCATCTTAAAGAACCTCCTTGCACATTTTCAGAGAACATTGCATAATTGTGTGTTTAGTTTTGATGGAGGGTAAAAAGTAGATGGATAGTTTAGATGGATAGTATCGTTAGATATCAGCCATTGTTCCATTACAAACTGTTTAGATATAACGTTGAGATCGCTGTACTCAAAGTAGTGGTAGTGGATCAGATACTAGTCAGGTGTAAATTATTCGTCAACTACTAAGTGGGTATTCGTTATGTAATCCAGTACATTTGAATACACGAGATACAGATGAAAATGTTTTACAACAAGCTGAGTGATTATTAACAGTTTGTTCATGTGATGCTAACAGAGAAAGAGCAAGAATGCAACCCAAGGGATCACTGTATCTTAGAGTTCTTCCCATGTACAGCGGTTTACCCCACTCAGAACAGGTTGGTTAAAGCGAAGTCGCTACATGTGATAAGTATTGATGTATGTACGTGAATATTAGGTTTGCCCTTGCCACGTTGTTAGCTGTGAGCGCAAGCACATGTTCATGTTCTTGATTCAGTAATTTACGTTAGTCAAATTTCGTCTTGTATTAACAAGTGAATAGTTGACAGACAGATCTACAGTCTTAATCTGCACCATTGATCCGAGTTGCAAATTACCTCACACATTTTCCAGCAACTCACTGTTGTTCATGTATTATGGTCCTACTGCAAGTCTTCTCCGAGTTATATGTTTTTCAGAATTCTCACAGATGAGCTCTAGCAATTAGATAGGTCAAGTGTTTAAAAGCACCATTTAAACATGGAAGCGTACCACCAACCATATATGGAAGCAACAGTACTAACCGTATATAGAACATATAATCTTGCTGGCTTCGAATTACTGGGCAGTAATAATGTTTAATTTCCGAAGATGAATTTATTGCTGATGCTGAGCATCAAACTTGGTCTAACCAGATCCTGGTAAGTTGCTCTTTGAGGCTGTCCTTTCAGACCGACTAGAGGATCAATTGTAGGAAATCAATGATTTTCCTTGTTAGAGGATCTCAACACAGCAATTTATATGTATTGCTCATACAAACTATTGAATAGAAAGTTCTTGTCCTGCAGATGGAAGTTTTTAAAGCAACTCCACCAAGGACAAGAAAGGCAAGTTTTGGTTTGCTGATTAATAGATCGTACTTTTAACGTTGTGTCAGATCAGTGCTTGTTATTAAGCTAACTACTTGAGAGTAATAAATAAACTGGTTAAACAACTTGTTTGTAGCATATCCTACAATACAAAGACAATGCATTTCTACGTTTGAGTTCTTAGCAGCACCAGCCGACCATTAGGCGTTAATGCACAAGTGATGCCGTAACATGGCGAGATCCTCGTGTGCCACTATGAGTCGTCATTGAAATTCTTCCCATTTCTTGACGTGTTCTGTATATCTCTGAACTCTTTCTTAAAAAGCAAACGCCGTCTACAAATCAGTAGTTGCTGATCAGTTAGAATACTTTTAAAAGCATGTAATTATGGAACTGGTTGCATTTGATAAAGCGCCATGGATGTACATTTGGCAATGATAGTACGCGTTTTATAACAGTGTGTGTGCTGTGATTACAGGTTGTGGTTGCCACAAACATTGCAGAGACGTCAATCACTATCAATGGGATAACCTTTGGTGAGGAAGCACCTCCACTTGTTTGTAGTTAATCGGGTAAAGCACAGATTCAATTCTTCACAGATCCTAAATCCGTATACCATTAATTTGAACATTTGAACATTCTTCACAGATCCTAAATCCATGTACCATTAATTTGAACATGGTAAACATGTACAGTTTCTTCTTTGAGTTTATCCTGCCTCTTTCTCGGGTACTTTAAAGTGACAGTACTACAGTATGCGCATGTGCACCTTCTCTGCCCCAAATCCAGTAAAAGCACTATATGCTAAAATATGATACGTTATAAACCTGTTGTTGCACAGAACACTATTTGAACGGGTAGCTTTTCTAAGAAACAACAACTTTATTTAGGTACTACGCATTGTGAATTTGCGAAACATGAATTATAAACTACATACAAGAGGAAAGTACCATTACCACCTAAAATAACCGAAGGGCTAATCGAGTTAGGTGATAAAAATTGAGGATTTAAAGTATTTTGGGTCAGGTACAATATGAAAACACTGACACACAAGGAAAAAACTGAACAATGAACGGTGAACGATGAAAGATGAACGATGAGCGATAAACGATGAACGATGAAACTTAACAAAGAAACTTAGGTGCATGTTAACATTTTATTTAAATTAAGTTTGATTTAAAGAGTGCGTTGAAGACGGACCTCTTATTAGATTTAATGGAGTCGTCAATAATATTCCACGTTTTTGGACCTAATAATCTTACGTTAATTTTTCTATAATTTGTACGTATCTGAGGGATATGAAACGAGGCGCTTTGATTGATAACCTATAGTGTTATAAGAATTTTGTTCAAAGGAGTGAAGAATTCAGTGAACACCGGATACATATCACAGGCTATTGGGCTAGCAGATTATATTGATGTCGGTTGTGAAACGAATTTAGTGTTGACTCGTACAATTATCACAATATAGCCCCCAATGCATAGAACATTGACGGACCTGCTTAGTAAAGGATTGCCGTAGTGACCGTTCAAAGAAGTTGTTTCATTTCAGATATTCATCAGTTAAGGACCGTAAAATGCCAAATCATATATTTAATGTACAACACCCATGGATTTAGAATATTATGTAAATTTATTCCGGGTTCATAGTTTTTCCAGCCTTTTATGATGCTCTGCTCTGAACTTGACCACTTGATATCTTGCCGAAACCTTCGTTTCTTCTTCGTTTGGAAGAAAGGTTTCAATCGGAAACATACTTTGTCAGACGAGATACCTCGAATAGACAGGTAGCAGATAGATTGGTGGGAACTATCGCAGCATGATGTCAGAATGTTAGTGAGGATACTCAAATGTTTTCATGGATACATAGATACATAGGATACACATAAGCATGGTTTCTCTATAGGAATGGGAAGTACTCCGAGTTATAGTGCAGGATGTTTGAACCTAAAATAGACCACTGAACAAGGATTGATTGTTTCACGCTCCACTTGAAGAACAAAAAATCGACAAAAAATGTTTCTGTTTCCAATTATGGGAGGGCACCTCGTTAGTAAATATGAAAACAATTATTCTCTGCAATCTTGATGAGTAGCCACTTTTGGGATATGTAGCTGGATTTCAGGGAATAATTGTTGATTAATAGAAATTTACCGTGCTCTATTGCCAACGGACGAATTTGATTGGTTCTTTGATCGTTTACTATTAACCGATATAGTCAACGATTGCGCCTTTGACGTGCGCAGTTTTGAGTAAGCACAATTAAATTTGTTTCAGAAGTAAAACATATATTTTTATCGTAACTGTCATCATTTAATTATGTGCGAACAAAACACGGAAAATTTCTACTAAAACAACTATACAACTCACTTTCGTTTTCTATTTTTCCAAACACTAATAGAAAACACATTCAAGTTTGTTGTATAATTGTTAGATAACGCCCTGATTAAATGTTTATATTAATATTGTTCAAGGATTTCTTTTTGAAATATATCAGCTGATTTCTCTGTTTTGATCCACAGTTGTAGATTGCGGTTTTGTAAAATTGCGTGCTTATTCTCCAAAGACTGGCATTGGTAAGTGTACCTTACAAATTGTGGAGTTAGTTAATTCAGTGTCAGTATGTACTTTAGTCACAAATGAACAATAAAAACAAACAAATTGGAGACGTCCTAACATGCAGTTTGGTTTTGTGTGACCCTCCCGCACGCACGCACACACGCACGCACGCACGCACGCACGCACGCACGCACGCACGCACGCACACACACACACACACACACACACGCACATGCGCACGCGACCATACATACACAAACGCGTTCACATTGCATTGTGACTTGTAAGACTATTTAAATTTAAATTTAAAGTAGATATTTGTTGGCCATGGCGTGCATTGAGAATCTATCTTTATTATATTCGTGAATAGTAGATTTTGGATCATGGAATGTAGTCGTCAAACAACCTTAATTTAAATAAATCTTTTAACATTTTTGCTTATTAATCACTGTTTCTGATGTTAGTAAGGATGATTTTGGATCCAGTGAAAACTGACTGTTAGTGTTGTGAGTTCTGAAGGCGTACAGGATAAGAGACACGCTTCCGTGGTTTTGTGTGTAATTCTTATGTTTGAAATGCCTTTTCGAGCATTCTTTTGCTTTGTTTTGCCTTCAGTTAAATCGAATCAAATTCCTCATGCCCATCCCATGTATGAACTTAATCAAAACCGCTGGCAGGGGACATCGTCGTGACATGAGTTCGTAAACAGCCCAAAGAAGAAGACCCGTAGGACGAAGATTTATGTGATCACTCTGTGATGCATTTTCCAAAAATTTGAACTGAGTTCTGGACTTTCTGATTGAGGGATGAAGTTTATTTTAATCGTTTCCCTGTATACCCCTTTTGTAGCTACTTGAAGTGAGTAATACCCCCCCCTCCCCTTTGAATAATAAATTTGGAGTGAATCGCCCCTACAATCCTCCATCGTACTTGACCATACTAACGACCGGTCTCTAGTAGCTAACTATCCTAAATCCACTGTAACAATGAGCGTTGTCAGTACTATTGTATTTGAGAGTGTAAAGAGAGTGTTTGTAAATACTAGAGTTAAATCTAACTATATTCATCTGAAGCAAAAGGTCAAAAGTCGTAATTTGACCATGTTCCCACGGTATGTGGGAATGAGGGTAGACTTAACCCCCGTTTAACACAGTTTTTCGTGGACCAGTTCACAGTTGTGAAGTGAATTACTACACTGTTTTAAAATACCGTTCTGATATCGTCTTACTAGAATCCCTGGTTGTTGTGCCTGCATCCCAGGCCTCAGCAGAACAAAGGGCTGGTCGGGCGGGTCGGGTGAGATCAGGTAAGCTGCCGCGAGACATTGTGTCCTAAGAAAAGTTCAATAATGGCAACATTTCCAAGAATTTATGCAAAGTGACGTTTACTGGATATTCAAAATTTCAAGAGTCATCATTTTATTGTCTTTTAATAACATGCATATGTTTTATTATGGGTTATTATTGTACAACTGAGTCGGCAGAGTCCAAATAACCGCAAAAGAGGCACTGGAACGAGTACAAATATCCCGCGATATTCGTACTGTAGGTTGGTTATTCCAATAACAAAAGGTTTGTATAGTAGGACGTAAAGTAACAAACTCGCATAAAGAATTTTGAAGTGTGGATCGTCCTAAAAGCAGTTGTATAATAAATCACTTATTGAACAGTATGTTATGTAGTATGGCTAGATATGTTTGCTCGTCATTTGTATTTTGACTCGCTCTACACTGTACTGTCCAATAAAATATATTCATTGATCTGTGGCGGGAGTGAGTGAGCGAGTGTGTGCGCGCATGGCTTGGTGTGTGAGTAACCGAGTGAGCGTAATGGTGAATATTCATTTCCAATTCCTCTTTGTATGTAATTCAGTAAGCAAGTGCAAGACATAACTGGAGTTCAGCCGCCTAGTCTGCTGTCTATCCAACTATGTTACCATAGATCTTGTTTCAAGTAACCACTTTAAGTATAGTTATTAGACATTGCCAGCCCTTAAACCTGCCCCTAATGCAGGCACACGCCGTATTATATAGGAACCATGCATCATCTGACTGCTGCAGCAGCCTAGTCTTATCTTAGTCACCCGAACTATGACAGTGCCATCCAGACATAAATATTTAAAATGAACTGCGATACTTATTTAATTGCGCCTTTCCACGTTTTCAACTCTTCTTCCATAAAGAGGGTAACCTTTATTTAGTACTTGCATAGCTTTTCAGTCGTTCGCTAAAATATGGTGTTTAAAGTAAATCCCCAAAATGTAAGACGGGTGCACTGAATATCCTTCCGATAATATTTGTTGCTGTGAAGGGAAGTAGCATCTGCGGGAGGGCTGGCGCAATTGACCATAATAAAAAAGATGGCGACTGGTACATTTACCCATAATTCTTAGCGCACGAAAACTCTAAAAACACTCATAAAAATGCACTGAAAGGTCCTAAAAACTTCAAACCTAACCTTCACACTGTTTTTAGTACTCGGACGAATTTCGCAAAAATATATGGCTTTCTATGTGCATATTTGTTGTGTTAGGTTCGCAAGGCATTGTGGTTAAATGTACAGCCGCCATCTTTTTTATTATTGTTGATTAACGTTATATGAACAACTGTAATTTTTTCTGGCCCTTTTCGATTTTCTCTTGTGGCTAAATAACGAATTGTTGTAATAGGTTTTAATATGTAAAAACGTCATCACTACAGAGTGTGTTACCTAGCTAACCTGTCGGGCAAGACTCAAAGTAAATGACAGAAACTGAAACAGTAAAATAAAATACATTAGTTTGAACTGTAAACTGCTAAAAACTTTGAAAATTAAGTGATTCACATGCACAATTTGATTAAGACTTGATTAGTCACATGAATAAGTTGATAAGAGCACATCTACATGTATGTTTGTCTTTGTCTTCAGTTAGTACTTATCTCCAAAGGGCACTTAGTTTCCAAATGGAACACGACTGCTACCTGCGCTGTTTCAGGTCAAACTGGCCCTGCTCATGGATTATATAGCAGATCAGTTCTCCCGTGCTGCAAGGCCCGAGCGCAGGAATTTCGCTAGTTTTGGCGGGAAAAAATATTCGCGCGCGACTTTACCATTACATTTATAAAGGCGTGCACTAGATCTCGCAGGCCAGTCCCGCCAAATCGATAGCACCCTTAGTTTAAACTCGTGCATAAATTAAATCTGGATTTGCGATTAGATATTTCATAATGCTTATGTTTGTTTTAACACTACAAAATGAGATGCAGAAGTAAGTAAGTAAGTGTCAAATCTTCTAGCTCGTATGAGCTAATCGAGGACACTGGGCCTACGGTTTAACGTCCTTATCCGAGAAGACGTGAAGGTCTAACCGTTTGCAGATGTTAG
>JANVCH010106073.1:0-14041 GCA_025505405.1 Epizoanthus rinbou | reverse complement strand
TTCAAGTAAATCTGCATCGATATTCTGGTTTCCAAAGTCAATTTTTTCTTGTACAAGACACAAAATGGACGTTTGTTATGAACCTCGTTCCCAGTGCCATCCGCGCATTAGTAGCAGTGATCTGATTGGCTACAGCTTTCTCACTGACCGATCAGCGTTCAATTTCACTTTTCTGCACTCAATTTCAAAAATCTGCACTCAATTTCAAATGAACTGCGCTCCTCTCGACCAATTAGAACTGAGAAATTTTTGTTACTGTATGATTAATAAAAAAAATAATTTTAACGTATTACAATTTCGCAGTCATTAGTAACAAAAGGTTTTCAATTTGATCTGTATTACATTTGTACGATTTTATACACGTTTCCTCTAGGAGTAATATCACATCAGTTTAAAAAGTATTTTTAACCTTGCATGAGAAACTGAGATATATCATAAACTACAGTTCATGAAATCCTATTACAAAGGCAATATATTGTTGGACATCCAAATTTTAGACAATGCCAAGACGATCCAAGACATCACAACTAAAAACATATTTAAAGTTTTACGACAGGTCAGAAGTTTCTTTTTAATACTAGTAACATTCATGGGCTTATTACAAGGGATACGATATACGGTTCACTGAGCTTCTTGAAGTGAACGTACTCAGTCTTTTTATTATGTATTTAAGAATCTTTTTTATAAGAAATTTGAAACTGCGAACCGAGTCAGACCAACATTTCAAGAGCATGGAGTGATCAACATGCCAAGGATAGAATTTGGTTTATAACAGTATTTTTATTTGAGTTTCAGAAAAGAGAGAAAAACTACTTAGCTCTATTTCTGGTTATTATATTATTATATTTTTCTATTCCCAACAGGACGATAATGACTGAAATGTGTGCCCTAAAAACTAGGTGAAACAGCATTTGACGATTTAAAAGTCTTGTGACGGAGCGGATAAATCTTTGTTGGCCTAGGTTGTTAAGCGGCTCGATATTTTGCATATGAACTCTTTTGGTGGCAAAGAAGAAAATGTGAAATACAAAAATAATGTCGTGGATATGTTTCAGAGATAAAATGGTCCTTCACTTTGAGAGAGGTGATATTTTGATCAGCAGAAAACTGACATTTTCGTAATTATATTTGAGTTGCTTTATAATAATTGGACAAAGTTTTGTCAACATTTTTGTACAAGTATAACAGAAAGAAAACACAGCTTTGACGTACTATTACCAGTAAAATAGAATGTGAAAAATAATCGGAAAACAGTCGTATTTGGGACGCCATGTCAAGAATTGAATGCTTTTTTCTCACTAAAATTCTAGTGCTTAATGATCAATTTTCTCGCAAGAATTCAAAAAAATGCTCGTACAGATCTCCAAAAGGCACTAAGCTGCTCAAAAAAGGTTGTTGTCACATCGTGTATTACATGTATTGAATACGAGGGGGAACAGCGTTTATAAACAAATAACGGGATTTTTACGGCCATATTGTTCAGTCAATAACTCGGTGTTGTGTATCAGATTCTTCATAAAATGCTTTTTTATAAAAACGCACATCTCATCATACTAGATTAAGCTATTTTAATAGCTTTAAAAAGATCAGTTATAAAACATGGGTGTCGTTTATTCATTGAATAGTAAAAACTGAACAGGTTTAAGCAGTAAACGAGATATTGAAATATTGGCAACTTTTAAGTTAAAACTATTTGATTTGAAATGGCTATCAACAGGATTAAGTCATTTCATGCTTGTTTGGACTTGCACACGCGTACGCGAACTCTCGAGCAACACGGATTATGTTCGGATCTCTAACAGCGACTGATACTTATTGCTCTAATCATGGTTATAATATATTAAAGTGATACAAAACTTGTTTTATCATTTAAAAACACACAGTCATAGATACGGGGAGGGACTCCCATATAAAAGGGACAAACATGCTTGTTGGAACCTTTGAGCGGAACCCCGCTGAAGTATATCGGAACCATTTTCTGATCGCCGTTCAGACGCATTTCATCTGAGCGACACCAACAGCTTTAGACTCTGTGCTACCAAGAGTTTCGGCCGAATACCGAACCAGTTGTAAACAGAGATTTTTTCTTCTGGCAACTGAATCTTGCCTCTTCTCGTACCGTCCGATCACTACAAATATCTGTCATTTGAAGTTATCACAGAAGTACCAGAAATTAGAATATATGGCAGTTCAGTTCAGTCCTAAAGGGTACGATGAGCACACCCAGGTTGGCCCGTCCTAGACTCTGCAGCCCCCTTCAAAGATTAACCCACACTCACCATACAGAGGTCTTTGCCTGTTCATGGCTGGTATTCAATCGATTTCCTTAGCGGCTCCATATCTGCATTGCATCCTGTTACAGAAAGAATCAGCAACAGCTGGGGTTAGACTGTATCTCCAGAGGCTAAAAGATTCGCTTGAAATATTCAGTGCGAGAAGAGTTATTAATGCTCAAAGGCAAAGGTATACTTGTTATGTGATCATTCGATTAAATCTTAACTGACTAAAATTGGTCAAACATTGATCGATATTGTTTTGACTACGCCAAAATCGAATCCCGACTGTTCTAGTTTATAAAATAACCACATATAAGTACATTGCTATGCCTTGCAACTTCTGAACTACAATCATTTTCACACCTTCCATAATTGTGAAAGTTCTGAAAAGGAATGCAACAGAAATACGGAAACCTAACCAAGGAGGCTTCGTAGATAATTTAGCAACCCTCCATCTCTGACTACAACCAGAATACTTACTGAATTGAACCCCACTCTATAGACATTGTTGTTCCATAGCTTGAATACCAATCGATTGGATCTGAAGACCACAAAGCAATGAACCATTCATTTCTGCTTTCGGAACAAGTTGAAGCCGATTGTTACATCTTTGTGTCAGTCATAGACAGCTCAGTTTGTTACGCAATTGTGAAAAGTAATGGTGCACAAGTCATATAACTTCCATTAAACGCAAGTGGCAATGTTCAAAATTGCTCGGTCTGATTCGTGTGTTAGGATCTTGAACAAAAGAAAGGATCAAAACAATGGTTCGTGAACTAATTGAACGTTCTGCATAACTGGATAACTTCATTAAAATCATGCTTTGCATTCCGTACCGTGACGACACTTGATAAACTCCGGAGTTGCACAACCTTTTTGACCGAAAGGTTATATTGATATGAAGTGTGATCAAGTTTTCTCATATATATCATTTAATTCAATCTCTGACCGTATTCATGATATTCTACAATTGCAAATAGTCTCACTAAATAATGCCTTGTCATTTATCATGATTTATTTCATTTTATTTGCTTAAGAGTTGAAATTGTTTTGTTTTTGCTTAGCAGGACATACAGCCGCGAAATAAGACAACTGGAGCGTACGCATATATACAAAGCAACGAACGTGCAAAGTTACATTAACATATAAGACAAAACATAACTAAACTTTAGTTCGTTGTCCAAAGCAAGGAAAGATGCACACGTCTACCGCGTTCAGGATGTTTGTATTCATTGGAATTTCGCGTTACTAGTAAGTGAGTGCACCTTTTAACAGAATGCGGGATTTGTATATGAGAACATTGCAAATACCGGGAAATGAAAGATACTCACTGCCTGTGAATGTGGCAGATCTGGAATTAACTGCAGCGAAACGTACAGCCGGTCACCTTCGTGGGTTTGAAATTCATATCAGCTGAAAACGTGAAAGAAATGAAGCAACTTGATTCACGCATTCGCACTCACCAACCGCAGTTAAATTTGAAATCTAACGGACCCGGATTGCAATTGGTCGAAATACACTTATTCGTCAAATTCATTGCTCCCTCAGTTTAAGACATTTTAAGACAGCACTGGATATTTATACTGCTTGGATAAAGTGATACCGGATCCAATCTTATCCATGGTCCGTCCGCCTATTTTTATCCAAACCAAAATCCGATGTACGTGTAGTCCAAATGCGGCCCTTTTAAAATCATTTAATCGCTCTTGTTGAAATATGCATAAATACAAGACTGACAAAACCGTTTGATTTATTAGACTGATGATAGTGCATGTGACTTGAGAGCTTTCAGGTATAACCATACGGTTCATATTTTATAACTCGTGTTCTGTCGGATAGGAACTGTGATTGTCCCCGCGGCCTTGGACTGGTATAAATTGAGATAGTTGCACCGCCTGTCCGATTATCGACCAACTGAATCGTGCTTTGGCATTTCTACCTCCACGATTGAGTGGTATATACTAAATTGAAGCGAACCCTTCAAAACATAAAGTAATTTAAAATTTGCATGGTTTTGTTTGAACCTCAGCTTATGAGTTATGACATAATTGAACGAGTTACTTTCAAAATATTCCCAGAATTTCTGATTAATTTAATTCGTTGTATTCACGGTCTGACACAAGAAACAAAATATTAAAATACTGACGCTTTATGATATGGCACTACCGGACGCCTCAGTAAAGAACAGTTTTTTTAAAAACGTTTCTAACCTGTAGTGGTTAGTTTCTCACTGAAAGACAGTAATTTTACTTTTTTTAATTATATCGTAGCTGGTTTAATTGACCGTTCCAACCAAATGAGTCAATTTTACAGTCCGTTAACGGAATATTCAGTTATGGTTTTTAAAATATTTTAAAAGCTAATTGAAACTCAAGTGCTATTTACTTCAAAACAATCTTGATGGTACTTGCAGTATATCACGTTCCATGTATCATGATTTATATAATACATTTTAAGTACGAGGAATCGTGTACGGACGCATTTACAAGGAGCAATGTTTACTGGTTATTAAACGATGAATAAACTGTTTGTTCTACGTACCTTCACAGCAGATGTACGGACCGCGACATGTTGTTACTCTTAGTCGAATAACAACTGGACATAAAAAATCCTTTAGATGCAAGTTGTGTATCAAAAAGTCGTTACTTTACAACTGATCTCGATAGTTGAACACTGAATTCGAACGTTTGGGCAATACTGCATTTTTTAACGCTTTAGTCAGTTTTGAATTTAGAAAAACTGCAGTGGCTATTGTTTTGCTACATAATGGACAATGCTTTTTCAGTGTTCTCCTGGGAGTGCGTTCTGTAATGTTAATCTGTTATTGTCCAATATACTGAGTACAGACCGTGACTAAACGAGCGATGGATGCAATGTGGTGTAGGTAATGATAATCATGATATTAAATATGACTGAGTGGAGTCCAATTTGGTCTGTAAACAATATTGGACGAGAGCGCAGCGCGACTCTAATTTATTTGTCACGAATATGATTAAAGACAGAATTGGACAACACTAAAGCCAATTACCAATTTATTGCAAAAAATTAAGTTTCTGAGAAAAGAAAAATAAACTAAAAGTAAAAAAAGCGGCTGCAATGTTGTTCTTTTTAGGGGGGGGAAATCAATTTTAACAGTGCAACACTGTAAAATGGCTGTTGGCCAGTTTCTGAGTTGTATGTTGTTTATATTTATATTTCAGTATAGTGATTATTATCTGTCTTGTGATTGGTAAATAAGCCAAGAACTCGGGTTCTAATTGGTTCAATCAAGAATCCGATTTTGGGTGTCCAATAACAAAAACACCACTGATCACGTTTGAGGAAATTGTAATTTTTGTAATAAATCAGTACCACAATAGACCTTTTGACGTGCAGTCGAATGTGCCTTCAAAGTAACGACGAGCCCAGTATGGCCCTACTGCAAATCATTTTAGTGAGTAGGCCATCTGATAAAAACATATAGTTGCTATTTTGTGTTTTAACGACTATTTGCCCTTAAACACGAAATATTAGTTTTCATTTCAAAACACAACTTTAAAGTTTCGTTGTCACGTTGTGCTGTACACAATCAAACGATGTCGATATATATCTCCGAAAACGAAACTTTTTGAAACCCAGTTCGAAAGTCGAACTTTTGAAAACGCAATTGTATTGCCGTCTCCGTTTTTAAAAGTTTCATGTTTAAAAATAAAATGTGTTCACACGGAGACGATAGAGTTCCCGTTTTCAAAATTGTCCACTTTTGAGTGAATTTTTAAAATCTACTTGTTTTCGAAAAGTACCGTTTCGGTGACTGAGTTGGCTTCGTTTTCATGTGGGTGGGGCGTTTGTAAACATAAACGGATCCGTGTCGCCGGGGCCTCGCATAGATATGTTCATTGCTAAACGGTTCTAAGTAACGGTTCTTACCTTTTAAATTGAAACTGGGTATGACATATGGCATTCAATTTGCATTGCTGCGGTTTCTTCAGTTTTACAAGGATATAGTTACAGTAATGGTCAGTAATTAAGAGAACAGGTCAAAACATCTGATTTCTGACGGGACCCGACTTTAGGGAGTAGAGCTAAATTTCAATTTTTTAACCCTAAAATATCTTCTTACCTAAAGAGAAAAAAGCTGGCAAAAAGGTATCTCTGGCTTCAGTGTTCACTGTAGAACACATTTCTGTATTAAAATATTCGTTAGATACACCCAAACTTATAGAATTTACCTAAATAACTTGGTTCCAATACGGCGGTTGGGGGGGGGGAGGGAATACACCACATGACCCACCAATTAGACCGGTACAACTGTTCTGGTTCCTACTGATATCAAAAGTTTTCGGACCTTTTCCCTGATGTTGTCCAAAACGAGAACACTCCGTCCTGCGCGAACAATATTGTAATTACTGATGTACAATAGCATTAATTCCAAGAACAAGCGCGTGTTTAATCTTGCGGCCTATTAGCTACTTGCTCAGTCTATGAGTGGTATGGGAACTTTCGATCGAGTATCTAGGGAACATATTTTTATCCCTTTTCCGCCATTTTGCCGCAAAACGCAAAACGCACGCACTATAGGGTAAACAGCTGAAATTACGATATTGCAAGTTCAGCAAGAATAAAAGTGTCCCTAACCCAAGATATTTTCCTACGAAACTTAAGAGTTAAGAGGAAAAAGAAAACACTGAAATAGTTCACTACTGGTGAAGCATGTAACTATGAGAGTATAATAAAGAAGAACTTGATCGAGGAAATTAACAAGGCAAAGTGAATTCGACAAAGTGACAGGAGACATCGCTGACGGTAGGAAAGAAAACAAAATTATGTTGATCAAAAATCTTGGCTTGTTCGTGCAATTTTTTAAAACATCAGCACTCATACATTTATGAAAGACCATAATTTTGTTAGTTATGGAATACTTTAGTCGTGCTGCCTGTTTTATTACATGGTGCGGTCCAAACCATGTGATAACCTATACCATATGTATAGAAAACACCACCGTTCGAGAAGAATTAATGAAAAATACCACGAGTATTTGATGAAAGTGTCAGTAATTCTTCGAGAAAAACGGTGGTGTTTCTTGTTAATAGTACATTTACAAAAAATACAATTCGTTTGGTGATCGTGAAATATTTTTTCGTGGAGCAGAGTTCCCGGATGACAGTGCCAATTAGTGTTTTAAACTTCCTCGCGCTCTGCTTTATCGCCGCCAGACGATCCGCCCCTGGGTCTCCGATGATGCGCCTGTTGTGGTTGAAAATGAAATCGTACGCACATTAGCGCATAGATAGACCAAGAGTACCCGCTGATGTCATTGGTTAATGAACTCAATTGGATGAATATTGACAAACAAACTAAGGAAGCAAAATTCAAACAAAGATTGCAAGTAACAATAATAATATCAATAGTTTTAAATACTTATGCTGCGCATATTCCATATAAATATGCTCACATGCGCATTACAACACATTGCAATGTTCTAAAAAATACATCAGTGAACGAGCTGTGGGCGTCCTTACACTGACAACAGCAATACTGTATTTAACGTGGAAGGCATGCATGCTCAGCAGTACCGCTAGTTTGGGCATGTTCGGATTCCACAAATGAAAATAATAAGAACGAAAACCTAACTGCCGAAGTGACTAAACGACTAAAATCCCTAAATGGCCAACCACTGGTATGACTAAACGATTACTTGTCTACTATTGCTGAAGTTACTAACTTAATAAAAAGCTAAAATGATGGTTTGATGATGGTTCGTTATAATTTTAAATTCTAAGTCTCTTTACAATTGCATTGTCCCGGCCATGGCTCTCATGCTCCTCGTCTAAACCGGCTATAACTTGTGCCGACACGAGGAACGTGTACGACGCATGAGTTAAAAACACATAAACATATAAACTAACAGCACGCGCTCACAGCAAGACGGTAAATCAACCTTGTGCGATATCTACCAGATTACTGAAGGATGAAGGATAAAGGATAATAAACAACAGCAGGCAGGTAGCTGCAACATTTTAACAAATTTTATTTAAAAAACAAATAACAGTGTTGACCTATCCGCCGACACAACTATATAGTCGCTTAAACTATGCCCAGAGGGTCAAACCATGTGATACTTTGACCTGTTATTACACTGCAGTTTCTTAATTAGTCGTATGCATTAAACCTCGGTGTCCCTTTAACATTTTATAGTCCTAGCGAATTACAGTTATTCATTTAAAACAAAAGCAACAGGCTGAGTCACGCTTTAGTTGTTAACAAACCACTTGATCGCCAGCTTGTCACTTGTGTGACCACGTGACTTGTGTTCGCCCACATTCCAGCGTGACATCTCCCGCCTGCCGGTGGTGTCGACAATGGTGAACCACCAGTACGCGTTCGGTTGGATCATCATCTCGTATTGGTTACTCGGCACGGACTGCATGCTCACGTGATCCAGGGTCTGAGCGGCCACGTCATTCTTCTCTATGGCCAGGCTTTGGGCGGGAAAGGCGTAGGCTCCGTCATTCTGAACACACCGAACCGAGGCACCTTCGCGGATGGCGCTGACCAAAGCTGACTTGCTTCCATGAACTTTCGCCCCGTTTTTGTCATGAGACAGCACCAGTTTCCATGGGCGAGTATCTACGAACCACTTTATCTGAACTTGGTCAGTGGAATCGCCCCTGTGCACATGCGCACCAACACTGTAGCTAGTTGCTCTCACGGTACCAGTCGTAGATACCATCAGCCAAGACCAGTAAGCGTTGTCCTGGAACTTCTCCAGATTTGCCATGCTCACGTGTTTCAGGGCTTGGGCTGTCACATGGCCATTACGTATGGAGAGGTTATCGGCCTCTGCAGTGTAGTGCTTCCATGCTGGTATTTGGAATCGCACGCGTGACCCGGATCGAATGGCAGCTATCAGGTCGTCACGTGAACATCCCTCAGCTTGTCCAGAGGCGCTATGTGTGTAAACATGTTTCCAGCACGCGTCATCAAACCAGTCCAGGGACACTTTGTCTTGCGTGTGGCCACGATCGACATGTGCTCCAACACTCCAGCGTGACATGTCGCGCGTTCCTTTGGTTGTTAAGATAGTAAACCACCAATACGCGTTGTTGGTGAATATGATCTGATTCCCATTACTTCCCTTGCTGACGTGTTCCACATTCTGTCCAGCGACAAAGTTGGGACAAATGGCGACGTTATTGAGGGGAAAAGCGTAATTTTTGTCACTGACACAGCGAATGTCGTGGCCTTCAGTCACTGCTATGGTGAGAGCATTCAGACTGCCATCTGAGCGGGTTCCAGCGTTGGTGTGCGAGTAAGTGGGGGCTCTGTAACACACCGGCTTCACGAACCATTTCAATGGCGTCTTGCTGTTAGGAGTAGTAGAAAGGAACTTTCCTCCTACGTAATATCCTAACAAATGACAAGACAGGTATGTGTGAAGTAAACCGATTCTACACGTTGGCATCAGGCAGACGCAAAAATATGAAAGCTAACCCAATCCCTACCCTGTGCTTAGTCAAAGCAATGCTGAATCTAGCTCTAACTCTAACCTAAAACCTAACCTTAATCCTAACCCACATCATAATCCTCACCCTAACCCTAAACTTGACTCCTAAACTCTAATATTAATCTTAATGTTAACACTAACAATTAAACCTCGACTAAGAATAGGGTAGTGGTTGGGTGGTGCGGTGAAACCAGACACGGAAACGGCGGTTATAAATAGAACTTGAGCCGTCTCTTTTATCGTGAAACAAGTACTTTAACCCTATCAGGGCTAGGCTTTTGTTGGTGTCAGGAAGGCTGGGGGAGTCGAATCGCCCCCCTCTTTAATTTCCTTATTATAAATGGTAGCAAAGCGATAATTGGTAGATTAGTTAATTAGTCCATGATGTACATTTTGGCAATTAGCGAATTCAATTATGACGTCATGTAACGTCACAAAGACGCCATCTTGTTTTTCATGGCGGCCATCTTGGATTTTTGATGACGTCAGAATTTCGCCTTAATTGATTTCAAATTAATTAAAAAACATAGAATTGTCCTGTGCTGAGCTAGATCTATAATTTCTGTGAAAAAAATCCGAGTTTAAATTAAATTTTCAGAAAAAGTTAAGTTTTTGACAAAAGTGTCATTCATAAACATGGTTGCCATGGCAACATAAGAGTATCTGACGCTATGATTGGCACATCAAATTGTCCGCTAATAAATGTTAGGAAAACTCGGAAAGTTTCAAGTTGATAGCATTTGATAGCCCAGACAGGCTTAATAACCGAGTGGGTGGTCTGCACGGAAGAATATTTTGCCCGAAGTCTTGCTTGTACAGACCAAGTGAAGTGAGATCTGTGCGAAATACCGATGGCAAGATATTCTCCCATACACACCCATCAAACGCTGTTAATAATATTTTTGTTATATGACTTTTTCTCTTACTTGTAAACTTTGGAAAAAAAAACACAATCGATCTACCGGTCCACAAGGCCGTATAGCGGAAGCTCTGTAAAGTAAAATACAAACCTAGCTTTCAGCCAATTACAACGGAGATATTTGGTTAAGACCTGTGAATCAAGCTTGCCATATAACAAATTCAGTAATTAAATCACTTGTTGCATTGCTATAGGGTTCGGAAACACGAACAGTTCTACAATTCCATTTCATGGTGTGGCCAGATCACGGAGTTCCTCGGTTGCCTACAAACATCCTTAGCCTGAGACGACGTGTGAAGGCAAGGACGCCCGCAAGTTCAGGGCCAGTTGTCGTACACTGCAGGTAATATTTGATATACCAAAGCTTTAATAAGCTCTCCCCGGAGGGGGGGGGGCTTATTAATATAATTTTCAGGCTTTCCAAATGGGGGACTTATTAGAGAGGGGGGGTGAGCTTATTTAAAACTCACTTGAGTTCAAAGACGGAGTCATTATTTCTTTTCAGAAATATTATTCCAGTTTAATGAATATGAAACACTCTGCATTTCTTCGGTGCTAAAAACATATGATATTCAAAATAATACAATCTTTGAAATTCACGCATATTTCATACTAAGACGCTATCGAGCCCAACTAAATAACAATTTCTAACAACAAACAAAACATGATAAGGTAACAAACTATTGCAAAGTATTCCAGCTGTTCATACTTCAACTAATTCAACTTCATCAGTTTACTCAAGTTTGGGGGTTAGAGGGAGGGGGATGGGGGCTTATCGGAGCTTTTACGATATACAATGTCCACCATCAGTGTCTGCTGGTACCGAATTATAGGCTGTCTATGGTTGCCCACTATTATCATAGCAAAACGACAGAACCATTGACGTGCAAGGGCAAAAAATAATATAATTTAGAAAACTGAGCAGCTAAATGAAAATAAAATATAGAAATTAAAATAATTAAAGCTGTGAATAAAAACACAAAATAAAAATAATACTAAATAAAATTAAGAACAAAATGAAATTAAAGTGACATTAAAAATAATTATAAAAACATCAAAAATATTATTAAAAAAATCATTGAAAAAAAAATGAACATAAAATCCATTTGGTCTCTGTGTTTATATCTCGTCTCTGTTGTCCTTGGCTTGTTAGCAATCTATTATTACACGTGGTCAATGTCTCTTACTCATATGGTATTAGTAAATACGTTCATGTGATTGAGGTATCAACAAGCCTCAAAACTTGTGTATGTACCTTTTAGTGCTGGCGTTGGTAGAACCGGAACCTACATTGTCATTGACGCCATGTTGGAGAGGGCAAAAAAGAAAAAGAATGTTGATATTTACAACTATATGCACACGATCAGAAAGGGTCGCATTCACATGGTTCAGACAGAGGTAGGCCACAAATTATTGATTCGGAATTGTATTTTTTGTATTGCAATGCTATCGCATTGAAAAAAAAAATGACAATATGTAGTGGAATTGCCTTCTCGCAAACGAGCTAGGCTCAGTTATCGCGCGTGATTGGTTAATAGTTCATGATTGAGAGGTTTGCACTTGAGTGGATTTCTCCCAACTAGCCACAAATATAAAGTGGTATCGCCGGCTCAAAATCGCAGGTAGTTTATTCAATAGAGACAGCAACCTCGTGATTAAAGAAAGGTTTTAGTCACCGAAAATAACAAAGACAGCAGCTGAAATTATTTTTGTTAGCATTTAAAAGCACATATGAGATTTTAATCGCGTTGAATCACAGTTTTAATCACTTACGCATTGTTCTTGCCACTCAAATATAAAATCCATATCTTCTCGATACCGAAATGATTTTTAACTTTAATCAGTTACCCTAAATTGTAATATTTCATGTTTACTAAAATAATTTATTATCCGTCAGGAACAATACATCTTCCTTCACAAAGCGATACTCGAGGCTCTCACGTGTGGAAACACGGAGTTAGGTGCACAGGATGTGAGACTTACTATGAATAAACTGTCTACTGAACAAGCTCAAGGAAAATCCGGTTACGATGCGGAGTTCGAAGTAAGAACTTGTGTGTTATTTTAAATTTGATATCTGAAAACATAGCGAGTAGTTATACAATATGCCCTACCGGCTATCACCATAATGGCTTTATGGCAACTGTGGACTTGGATAGATAGATAGATAATTTATTTAAATATTAATTGAAGATTACTTAAGTGTAAATGTGTTACCCTCATTAAATAGAGTGCTCTATCTTTATCTTTAAGAGATAATACAAGACAATGAGAATCACAGACATCAAAATACATTAGAAGGGAGATAAACTCTTGACTACACTGTGCAAAGTGTTGTGGTGCTTCTACTCGTTTATCTGTTAACTCACTTAAACCACTTGTCTGTCGCACGAGAAAAGAACGAGACAAGGAATATAAACGGCAGGACAGCCATTTATAGCCGCTTGTGCATGGTCGGGTGTCTCAACCTGCACGCAACTGATTTAAGACGTTACAATTAACATGGGCTTTACTGATTGGTAGATGTTTTAAGTAGGACGATAAGGCTCTTAGCGTGAGTCAATAACTCGGCCGTTATATATATTTAGATATTCACTCATCGTTTACCCAATCATCACTCTGTCTTGTAATTACCTCGTACTTATAAGTTCCCTTTCAGCTTCAAAAATGCTTGCGAACTGCTGAATACGTTTCCTGGTTTTCTTCTGATAGAATAATTGATCGTTATTATTTTTTAATAGCGCCTTAACTTTGTCTGCCCAAACTCCGAACGTGATGAATGCGAAGCTGCCTATAAGCCGCAGAACCTCAAGAAGAATCGCAACCAGCACTTAGCGCCACGTAAGTTCCACGATTGCGATAATGATTTGAAGCTGCTAAAAAGCTGTCAGATACTCATCTGAAGTCGATTGTAGATATAACACATAATGTGAAAGTACCTGTTAATAAGTGTAAATTGAAGAATGGCTTCGTCAGTAATGCTATTTAATAGAAGATTAGAGGATGATAGCAAAACGCAACTACTGATTTTCCATTTTCTATATAAGCAGATGAAGGGCTAAATTACAAACAATTTATTCCTTCGGGAAATTGTGAATTTGTGAAGTTGGGGTTAATTTACCTTTAGGAGATTTAGATGTTATAAAGCGTTTATCGTCTATTTTATTGTGGCCTAGAAACGTTTTCCTTCAATATACCCCTAACAAAATCAAGGCTTTGTCAATGTCAACTGAAGCCGCAGCTGTTAGGTTCTCAATAATAATAATAATAATAATAATAATAATAATAATAATAATAATAATAATAATAATAATAAATTGGTATAGCGCCTCTTCTATAATGTATGTTATGTAATATATA
>JANVCH010105962.1:0-14062 GCA_025505405.1 Epizoanthus rinbou | reverse complement strand
AAGAAAATATTATCTCATGGACGACACGTTGCAGGTTATCAGACTCTCAAGCCATTTTTTGCATGATATTAGATGTAAAAGAAAAGGAAACTTCTGTCACTCCACTTTTGGAAAACACAAGTCGGAGAAAAATGTACGCCCCCCCCCAAAGTTTTATAATTGTGAATACAAAATGTACCAACTGTTTTAATTCTAAATAAGTATAAGTGAATAAATATGAAAGAGCTGTACCGCTCCTTGCAGGTACTTCCGAATGAGTTGCTAGGTAACAAACTTTTACGGCGCCATTAAGGCATTTTGAAATTCAATCGTCCCCACCTCCCCTGGTACTCGATTACGCATGTGACCAGGCATTTGCGTAATCGAGAAAGCCCTGTTCACAGGTTACAGCAGTGTCGAGACCTTACGTGATGTGCCACTTAGCACGGAGACATGTATGATCTCAAAACGGCGGCCGATAAATTGTCGGCTAGTGTGTGGCAGTCCCTCATAATGTGTCGGGAAAAGAGCTTGCCAGGGCCAATGGGGAAGGGTTATTTCATCACGTGAGTACAAAGCAATGATTCAACTTGCAGTGGAAGATCATCAGCGACAAGAAATCGGTTGGTGTGTGGAGACTACGGGCGCCGGCCCGACAAATTTAACTTCCACAAAAAATCGGGGGTCTTACGACAAAAACTCGGCTTGTGTGTGGCTTGCTTTAAAGATTAAATTTCTATCATGAACTGAAAACAAGGGGTCTTTTACCAGGGACTTCTATGTTAGCCGACTGGCATGTCCATAAGTAGCCGGGTAGGGGCTTTAATATAACCGATAACTTGTTATCAATAGCTTAATAGTTCAGGACAGTATAATAATATGAATACTAAATGGGGTACAATATATTAGCACGATGAGATAATATATAAACATCAAATAACACCCATTCATCTTTATAGGATAAAAACAATTCATTGTTCTTACAAAAAATATTCAAAACTAAACAAACGCTGATTGTCATAATGCCAATGTTTTGTTTTATTACATCATGACATTTGTTGAATCAAATCATCTTTTCAAGATAGCTCTATCATATAACTTATTTACATTTCTTGGAGAGTACCTAAGACAGTTAGGAATGGACGATTTCATAATTAATGCTCAATAGGCTGAAATTATCATCTTGGATAAGTGATATAATGGGATACCCTGGGATCAAACAACAGATGACATATCGGCGTTTAATGTCTATATTACCAGGGTTACAGGCCCTCTGTAGCGGACTCTGCCACTGAAGTCAAAAGATAATAGATTGCCTGACCTTTTCCGCCTGATATTTTGAGAAATCTTGTTGAACATGTCACAAGTATCACTCTCTCATTTAACACTTATTGAAAGGAAAGAAAACATTACTGTGCCAAATATCAACATGGATCACTACAGCACACAACATATAAGCCTGATAATTCGGTCAAGTACAACAAAGACAAGTTCTCCCAACCTCAGCCCTTCTATAGGAAACCCTTCTAAAGAACTCGCTCCTTTCACTTTGAAAGTTCTATATAATCGTCAAGACAAAAAATCTATATAGATATATTTTACTAACGGGCTGTAATGAGATGAAATTCTTGGTTCGAAGCAGGAAAAAATAAAGTGTAAAATCAGAATATAATACGTTATTATTTGAACTTATCACTCCTGCTTATGAAAGTACATCAGATTTACGAGAATGGAAGATTAAACCGACGAAAGACCAGCGCTGGACCAATGTTTAGTTGCTTGGTGTCATGACTGTCTAGAGCAGACTGTTGAGTGTACGATAGATATCTTTGTTTCAACCTGCTATAATATACTGCACCTATAGGGATGTCTACAAATTAGCTCGTTGTAGTTCCGGGTCTAGTTTGTTGTTTGATGTTCTCATCTATCGTGACTAATAAAGAAATCCCTCGAGAAAGGTACATTTCTATGCCTTCTTGTTGCTATGTATCTGACACCGCAGCGATTCTTGTTCTGCCCATGCGCAGAGCATCTTCGTCTTCACACGCCAGCGTCTCTACCAACTGGATCAACCTAACATGTGCCTTTGGTTAGCTGTTGTCCGCTGGCTTTTCCCATTGTGGGCTCTCATAGATGATTCCATTAGCTGAATAGGACAACAATTGTTCAGTTCTTCTCATAATTTATTTTCTTGGGTTTGAATCATCTTTCTGTTCATCTATCTACCTTAAGGTTACTATTTTTAGCTACTAAATTTAGTGATTTTTCTGTGGAAACCGTTAGCGCTATTAAATTTAGTGATTTCTTTAGTTTTAAGTTTTAATGTATTGACACATTTGAGACTACTGAAAACCTTGTATTTAGCGATACTTAATTTAGCGATAATAATTTATTTATTTAGAAGCTTTCATCAGACTTACCGATTACATGGTTAAAAATAAAGTAATACAAAAATTAATGATGCAAAAATAAACATACACAAATTACAAGGTAAGTGTGATGCTGGGCAAGCGAACGGACACTGGGTCCCAAAGGTACTTGTTAGCCATTCGCATTATGCATCTTTCTATAGCCTGCGAGGATAATACCCAATTTGCAGGGCAAGTCCAACTACCACCAAATCACCAATCCATTTCTTGGCCTACTTGTTGTTGCGGGTCATGCGCATTTAGTCTCCAACACAATTTACTCACGTACCTTTCTAATTCAGGAGAAGAGCAAGTTTCTGATCCGATCATTCTTGATCCATTCAATCTACTGTTCGCCATATAACGACGATATCTGGCCTCTGCGTCCATGGCGTCTGTGTCGTGCAACTCTCCGTTTCCGTTCAGTGCTACATCCTCTGACTCGTCGTCCTGAGGTTCCAGCTTCACTTGCACACTGTCAGTAGGGAAGGCACACGAGTGTTCGTTTATGCTCACACACTACACATATGACAACCAATGTTACATGTTACCAAATGTTATATAAAGGAGCACTTTATGACAATCAGAACCAAGTTTCACTTCTTTAGCTTTAGTGGTGTGATGTGATGCGATGCGATGTGATGTGATCAAATGTGATGTGATCAAATGTGATGTGATGCGATGTGATGTGATGCGATGTGATGTGGTGTGATGTGGTGTGATGTGGTGTGGTGCGGTGCGGTGCGGTGCGGTGCGGTACAATACAATATTTATTGATTTCTCCGCTCCCCAGTGGGGCTCTTCTCAGTCAGTTACAATATAAAAGCTATATACAAAAGGTTTTGACGTACTTAATGTCCTTTGAACAGAACTCCACAAGTTTGCTAATGCCTCCCACTGAGCTCTCTGGTTCCTCGTTCTCAAAGAGCGCCCGTTTAGCTGGTGCCATCTCTTCGCCTGAGTCCGAGTCGGCCAGCCTTTTTCTGGGTTCGCCCAGCTCTTCCCCAGGCCCGCTGTCCGAGTCCTGTGAGTTGCAGGCCGCCAAGTTCACCTGAGTTGGTAGACCTTCCAGCACACCTTGCTGCATGAGTCGCTCGCGTTCCTGCTTCAGCACTCTGTAAGAAACAGCACTTCATGTTATACTCTGCATGTTAGACGTTGTGTTCCAGTTCTTGAAGAGCCTCACGAAATACTAAGATGCGAACCTCAGAGGCACCTCTCCACTCATTTTAGGGCAAATTTCCATCAAGTCCCCACCCCTGGGGGAGCTATATACTTACTGTGAGCTTTGAGTCACTTTGGACTGCGGTCTCCGTTTCAAGTATTCCTCCTCATCAACCATCCACACGGCTCCCTTTACGTTTTCCTTCCTTACAAAGCACTTGTGTAATGACAAATTGTGCCGCACTGCGTTCTGCAATGCAAACCAAATCGCTACTTTAATAATAAATCTGCTGTACAAGGCGAGAATGATTATTACTGTTCCCATTTAGAGTTCACCTGTCTCGGTTAGCCCTATATGGTTATTACAGGTGGCCTTCACTTCATTACTTGTCACTCTCTCTTATTTATATTCTGCTGTAAAGTACCAAGTGTAAAATAAAGTTGTTGATGTTGTTGTAGAATAATTGGCTGAAAACTGCCATTCCACGGAGGCGTACTGGATATGTACCTCTTATTAGCCTCGTTTGCTCGGTCGCTACGGTAAGTCATGGACCGAGTTCTTTCCTTCCTGTTATGGCCTAAGAGCAAAGTGCGCGGGCCATGAAAAAGAGAAGGAAAAAACGAGGATCCACACCTTACGTACGGACCGAGCAAACGAGGCTATTAAGATATTTATTACAATGTTTTGTTGATAATTTGGAGCAAGCGGTGGCCTGTAAACACACCGGAAAAGGTAAACATATGACAGCCGCTCGAGAGCGAGAGGTCCGTACGCCATATTTAATAAGACATGATAGAGCTGGCGGTAAGTCAGTTATACTCTTATGTCGATGGAAACCTCAGTGATAACTGGTGTCTGTACACCAAATGAACAGTAAACACTGGTTTCTGTGTAGGTAGTTGGACGATCCATTAATACTGAACAATAAGGAAGGCGGAAAGCAGCCATGAGCAGAACAGAAATGGCCACGCCGTCTCTTGGTTCGTGCAAAATCTCAAAGGACGAGAATAGTTTCTTTGATCGTGAATTCACACCGACATACATGCAGCACATTACCTTCCACGTGGCTGCATTTCTTCTGAAGTATGCAAACTTTCTAGTGAACCATGAATAGATTTCATTTAGTGTTAGCTGTATGTCCGGAGAGTCCAAAATTGCCTGTAAACAGTAGAAAGGGGAAATGTTAGCTTGCAGTAGCGTTTCGTACTAGGGGAGGGGGGCGCAGGAAGCATGCGAGTGTTTGCTCAATAGTCAGAATAGTTTTAATACCTGCCCAGGAGCCGGTGCATTGTTAGTGGGGAGGGGAGGGCGTGGAGGAGTCACAATAACTCACTTATTCGAAAACTTGCAGTCAGAAGACGTATCGCCTTGCAATTAATCGATGTTCATGTAGTTTACCTCGAGAAATATTTCATGTCCATTTGATTATATTTAAATGTCAACTCGCGCAATAGAAAATTAAACATTATTATTACATGATAACTCTGATTTTTGGGGCCAATAACCAAATCCTGCGCTCTGATTGGCTGAAATTTAGGTCTGTAACTTGCTGTACAAGACCGATTTGTCGCGCGCTGAGGTTGCAAAGTCAGAAGTGACAAAATTAAGTCATGTAATAAAAATCTTAATAACCTCGTTTGCTCGGTCTGTCCAGGAGAATATTTGCCCTCGGTCTTTCGTACAGACGCTCGGTCTGTACAGTTAAGACCTTTAGCAAATATTCTCCCGGACAGACCTCGCACTCGGTTATTAAGATGTTTATATTTTCTTCAAACACTGTCATTTTTAAGTTTTACATCGCAATTTATTTGTTCACGTGCAATTGGAAACTGTTCATTCAGTTCCATTAAATCACATTATTTTACAGTGAATGAACCTATTAATTCACCTACACTCATCAGGTCCTGTATCTTTGATCCCCTCATTTTGTTGTGTCTTTCCTGTTAATTTACAGTGTTTGCACGTTAAGTCCTATAAAGTCCCTGTATACATTCAGTCCACTATTTATTTTACATTTTTTGTATAGGCTGCTGGTTCTGCACAGGCTCATGTGTGTGGAAAAACTAAAATGCTATGGGTACCAGCGGCCTATACTAAGAATGTAAATAATGGTGGACTGAATGTATACAGCAACTATAAAATTTAAACATGCAAAATTCTCAACTTTTTGTATCAAATTCTCTGATTTTAAAATGTTTGACGTGCCTTTGATAACTAAATATTTGACATCAGTGTCTCAGCAATGTTGCTGAGTAAGTTAATGCAGCCGGCTTGTGTGTTTCTAATCGCATGTAATGCCATTTCAGAGTGGATGAACAGTTAGTGAAAAGGATTATATGGCAGGTGCTGCAGTCTATAAACTTTTGTCACCAAAACAAGGTAAAGTTGTTGAATGTAATTATAAAATTATGTGATACAAAACGTTATGTAAAATATGGCTTAATACAAATGTTATTAACATATTCTCAGCATTGAATGATCACAGAAAATATCAGTTCCCCTCCCATGGTCAGTTTTTTAATGCAGGGAGTTGGTCAAGTTAAGGCTTCAAATCTATGGTTGATGGTCTTTTCAATTTCTTAAATCATTCAAAAATTTATATATACATATATGGGGATGTGTGTGTGTGCACGTGTGTATGTGTGTGTCTGTGTGTCTGTGTGTTGGAACCATTCTTCACAGTGTTATCACTGAACATTGTTAGACATTATTTCATTACTATGTTGCAGTAATGGTGTAGTCATGAACCTTTGACATAATTATAGTGATAGAAAGGTCCTAAAGCCAATGTTTTGCCAGCCAGAAAGAAATGGGAGTAGACTAATATGCATATAATTAGCATGCAGTTCAGCTTTTCATCAGCAGTTGTAAACTATAATTAAATATTGCTGCAACTCTAAAAATTCATAATTAAAAAATCAACCACTAAGTTAAAGATTCTGAAGTATTTTGTACCAGAAAGACATGTCTTTCATTGGCTTCATGAAGTAGATGTCTGTGACAATGAAGAAAATGCCTTCCATATATATGCATCTTAACCATGCAATCAGCTACAACAGAAACAATATCTATTTTAGCCCAGTACAGATCCAGATTCATAGCATGCTAGCTGTCCCTCATATCTTGCATTTTGGTACATGACAAAAATATATTATAATTATTTATTGTTTCCTAAAATTATCTCATCATCTCACAGAAATTTTAATTTCAACCAAAGTGGTCACCATGGTTTCTGTTTAGATGTAGATTGCCCTGCATTGTTTAAGCAGAGGAGCTTATAAGTAGGGGCTTATAACTAGCGATGCTAGTTTATCGTTTGTCGATGTCAATTACCATTTTTGTTTTATATGTAGTAAATTTGGCGAACATCGTAAATGCACGCTGACGAATCTATTGGAACATTCAATTGTTGGGGGTGCTGAAAACAACATAATGATTTTGTTCGTTAGTAACGTAATGAAGAAAACCATTAGAAACATGAACAACAAAGGGCCAGTGCCTTAACATCCTTAATGTCGAGCCCTGTGAAGTACTGAGCAGTTCGCCCGTTCTGGTACGAAGTTGTAGTACAAACATAGGGTGATAAACTGCCTGGCCAGACTGGCCGGACCCGACAAATGGAAAGCACCCTTAGTTGTGAAATTCAAATTGACATAAATTTTTCTAAAACCAAAACACCAATTATAACAGTTTGTGGAAGTCCTGGCCTGTTTTCTTCAAACATTTTCTCTACAACATTCCAGGGCCCAGTTGTTCAAAGTGTAGATAGTGTTATCCAGTGGATAATAATTGTTAACTATTTCGATAATTTTATTCACTGGATAAGGATTTATTTGCTGGATAGCACTATTCACCCTTTGAACAACCGGGGTCAGAAGGATTCCAGGCATACAGTATATTATAAAATACCTATTTTAAAGGAGTTTTTGAGTAATTCCAGGCCTGCATAATGCAAACCATGAATAGATTTCATTAATTTTATTTAGTTTTGGAACAATTGGAAGTTAACAATTTCATTGCCATTAATATGACTGCCATGACTGTCAACATGCAGTCAACTGGCAAATCCCCAAAGGTCAACATGTCCACCTAAAGCAACAATGGCAACTGGTGAACATAATAATTCATTTCAATCCAAAAGTTGAAGGGGCTACATGTATATCATTTTATCATTTCTTGTTGTTTTGTTTGACTTAAGTACAACTTGTATTTCATGGAGCTTGTAAAAGTATTTTCCTGCAAACAGCCATGACATAGCCCCTTGCGAACTGGCTACATATAGAAATGTGTAAACACAGAATGCTATGGCCATACCGACTCTCCTTTCAGTCCAACAGACCCAACTCTTCCTGGTCGACCGTTATCTCCACGTGGTCCCTAAGTTCGAAGGAATTACCATCAATATTTTATAGGTTAAACTTAATGGCACATTCATTTGGGATACTCTTATTCTGAAACAGGAATTCATATAATTAAACAAGTAAAGAAACCTGCAGAATGAGAAATATTCAGAATCCATCAACAAACAAGAAAAACAAGTGTGAAGTTCCTGGAGGAAGGCACAGCATCCCTGAATGTTACCAAACTGGTGGGCTTCTAAACCAGTGGGCGGGAGGCTTATAACAGGGGGAGGGCATAGCATTCCTGAATGCTACCAAACTGGTGGGCTTCTAACCAGTGGGTGGGAGGCTTATAACAGGGGGAGGGCATAGCATCCCTGAATGCTACCAAACTGGTGGACTTCTAACCAGTGGGTGGGAGGCTTATAACAGGGGGAGGGCATAGCATCCCTGAATGCTACCAAACTGGCGGGCTTCTAACCAGTGGGTGGGAGGCTTATAACAGGGGGAGGGCATAGCATCCCTAAATGCTACCAAACTGGCAGGCTTCTAAAAAGAGGCTTACTGCTGGCATGTTATGATAATTATGTGTAACTGTGAACTGAAATTCAGTAGGGCACAACCAACATTCACAACAACAACGATGAAAACAAGAAGAAGTGTGAAGTACTATTAATGTATCTTCCTATTACAAGACTTTGAAACACCGTGCAATTCATGATTATACTACTAAATCTCTATTCTGGACAGTAACACCAGAAAATTGAGAGCATTCTCATTGTACAATCATATACTTACATTAAAACCTGGTGGTCCAGTTAATCCAGGCTCACCCTGCAATCAAATAGTCACATTTCAGGCACAATGCTACATACAAATAATAATAATTGTTACCTAACATGTGACTGTGTCTATGAGGACAAAAACCTTACTAATGGCATAAAAATAACAAGCTGTTCATAAATATTCCTGTATTAATGAGCTATAATTTTTTAAAATTAGCACTAATTTATATTGTACTAATTATTGCATAAAAGAACAGTTTCTAAATAATTTAAACCTTTATGGAAAGGCCTGACTTGTTGCAGATACATGTAAAAAGTACCTTTCCTATATTCTATAGGTCCTGATAGGACATTTGCAAGTGACAAGTGCTTTGAACATTCACGCTTGTGAAAATATTCTCCACTTTTGAACAAAGCACTGCTTTGAAAATGATTACATAATGTACATGAGTTTGAATGTGCACCTACTGTTTGAAATGTAATTATATGAATCAAACTATTTCAAGATGAGCCTCTTACCCTATGCTTAAAATCACGTGGCTGGTGCTTGTGATGTGTAAATACATATGGCTCAGATGGCATTCATTGTATGCCATATTGAAGACCTATGTACATACATGTGTAGGGTATTTTACAATGAAAGCACCCTACTTGTAAATGGCTGAATCATATAATTTATTCACAAATTTAATAAAGAGTGTTGATTGGTCAGGAACTGGCCCCTGACAAATACATATAATCTGGAACTGAATTTAAATACCTTTTGACCTCGGACTCTATCGGGTGAGTCGCCTGCTTCTCCCTTTTGTCCTGGTACTCCTGAGGCTCCCTGTTAAAATATATGAGGCATATAGATCTGTTAACTATATAACTCTTGCAGTTCAAAATACGATAATCATATAATTATGCAATTTCTCCTGACTGCATGTAATCTCCACATGTAATCATACAATTGATCATTTCAAGAGCAATTTTAAATTTCAAGTAAAAAATAGCCCATTTCCAAATTATACTTCATTTCCCATCGACAATAACTTCAAAGTGAGACCTGCCGCTAAGTTTTCACATATTTGCTGTACTTTTTGCACTGGGCCTCAATATGAATTTATTGTTCACAGGAATTGGAGAATAATTCTGAAAAAAGTTACTGGTTTTATATACACATGTAACTATGTACATGTATGCACATGAATAAACTTTGAAATTGGCAAATTTTTACATGATTTTATACAATTATAACAGCAATAACAATGAAATAACATGAGCAACAAGAATGACAATAATTAATTATAACGAAACCCAAAGAAAGGATTCTTCTATGCACAAAACATTTAACATAGAATTGTGCAAATTCATCTATCCAGGATGATAATGAAATGTATAATTGAAGCTTTGTTCTCTGGTTATCATGAAACTTATTATGAGCTTTCGACTGTCACTACAGCCCTCGTCAGATAGTAACCTCTGATCGATTGGTTTCAGAGAGGGATCAAAGAGGACATTTATATCCGTGCGCTACGACCCTCTTTGAATAGAGACGATGGACGCTATGACTTACCAGTGGTCTGGAACAATACCATTAAGACCAGGGTTCCTCGGCAAAGGGGGGCCCTAGGGGTTTAAAAACTAGCTAAAGTTGGCTTTTTAGTTAGTAATATTGCAATCGATCAGAGGTTACTATCTGACGAAGTTTCACGATATCCAGAGAACAAGGTTTCAATATTTATACATTTCAGTATTAATTTATTATTATTAATAATACTAATTCTTCATACCTTCATTTTCCTTGTCTTCAGACAGTTCATAATCTCTTTCAGACAAGTCTCTGACATGATCCTCAGGTGGTAGAAACGAAACTCCGCTAATTGCCTCTTTACCATTTCCTCTGCCATCGTGGTATTCAATCCATTCTTTTTCAAGTGGATTAAATTCATCGGGGATGGCCTTTTCGTATGGTTTGTCCGATACATAATCTAGACTGATTCTTGTGTTACCATCCAAATCAAATCCCGTGCGTTCCTTGTCAAGCTGTGTGTAGTACATTCGTTCAATGGATTTTAAAGACTTCTTGTGCTCAGTTTTGAGTGAGAGTAAATTCTTATAGAAGTCTTCGTCGTCTACCGACATGTCTATCAGTGACTGTGCAAGGGCATTTCTTTCAGCTCGTAAAGACCGTTTCAGAGATTCTTTGTCACGCTTGGATCGTCTGGACGATGAACGCTCTTTTCTCCCAGAATTGGAGCCTAAATCTTCTAGATTTTCATCTGGCTGTAGACTGCTTTGAGGTCTTTCATTTTCTGTTGCTGGTTTGTTAGTTTTTGGATGTCTGGGAGCTTTATAACACGAATTTTTAACAACTGAAAATTCATGACTTGTCGCCATGTCGACAAAACAACCGCTCAACTTCTTCGCTTGTGTACGCAAGGGGAAAGACTGCTGCCCAGTTGGAAGCGTAGATCGGATACTCGCCTATGTTGGACCTGTATGGGAGATGTATTGGCCCAATATGGGTATGAGAGGTGCAAGTCACCGAAACGAGGCAGACATTTGCTGCAGTTCAAAATGTCGGTGGCGGGATTGTATGTTTTTGCACTTCTCGATGGAGCAGCACTGCTTTTCCTGGCGGTGTTTTTTGTATCTTTTATGTAGACTTTATATTTTGCTCTTTGTGCATTGCTAAGATGATATCTCGTTGTTTGTATTTGATCTGGTTTTATCAGTGCTCCCGAGTGTCTGCTGAAGACAGATCGAGATGCTGCCCGCTTCTTCAGTTCTTGTCCAGACGTTGAATACTGAAAGTCCAGTTCTCTTTGATTTTTGTTTTCAGCAGCTGTACATCTTTATTTTGGTATTTAAATTTTAAGTTTATTGATCCACGTTCCAGTCCATGTTCTGATGTTGGAATGATGCCATAATAATAATCTCAATATATCTGCTCACTTTATAAGATTATTTTATTTAAACCTTGACAGTTGTTGTTCACTACAGATAATAAATTTATCAGACCTAGAATGTGATTATATTAATGCCACCACTTGTTGTAGCAGACTAAACAGAGTAAGTACCCATATTTTGTGGATATAATTTACCTCTGCACTTGTGCAGTTGTTTCACAAAGGTATGACATTCTTGATTCTACAGACTACAAGTATGACGAAATCCTGTGATTTCTCGGCTCACAGGAAATACTCATAGTCATAGAGTAGACGTTAAAGTACTAGATCTGTGTATTTTCTAAAGTGTACTATTGTGCCATATTGAGAACTTTCCATAACCACTGGAAACTTTTAAGAACTCAAAAGTATTGTATCAGCCTGTGTCTGTACTTCATTAATTTCTACGTAAACTGATAAAGATACCTCAGCTCGGCCTCTCTGCTTGATGTATCTTTTGAAGTGGAAGCCACGGGCACAGTCAGTGCATCCTATCACAATATAGTATGTCCGGCTATCATACATGTAAGCTTTTATTTATATGATTAACTTAGATGGCTGTGATTACTGCAGCAATAGTTGCTAGGCCAAGTGTTACTTGAATATAACCTGGCAAAATATTTTTCAAATACAGAATACAAACTTATTTCAAATAACAAACATACTGACCGGTGCTTTACCCCAGGATGGGGATATCTGGGAGAGCGTCCAGGATGGAATGCCTCTTTAGTTAAACTTTTTAGTAAACTTCACCAGCTTTGGCCAAACATTCCTTGTAAAAGGGTGCATCATTTCAGTGTATACTTTGATACAAAACATTTGTAGGAGTCAGGCAGCTAAATAACGAGGGAACAACCCAAGCCAGCAGCTATTATCAATGCCCTGACTCTCACAATACCCCGGTATGGCACAAACTTCTTATGGATGCATGTTTACTGTTGAAAACTCTTTAATACAGGTGTAGACCTTTTTTAAATTTAGCATTCCACACCCTTATTAAGGTTATGATTCACCACTGAATGGGTTAAAGTGTCAATATTCTGAAGTGATATCATATCATCCACACAAGAATTGATTCTGCCACTTTGGGACATACTGTAAATATTTGAATAAGAGCCTGGACACTTATTTTATTTGGGACCATGAGGGCGGGTACATATTTTGGCAGATCCAGAATTTTCTTTTTCCAAACCCCCTCCCTCCCCCAAAAGCATACACAATAAAATGATGATTTTCCTATTGTCATTCCAGCGTACATCCGCCCGCCCTCAGCATATGTTTTGTACGCTCGTGAAAATGATGAAAACAAATGGACGACCCCTTACTAGACAACAGTGTATATGTAAATTCCTTTTATTCTGTCCACAGTTTGTAATCCCAGAGATGATTGCTCATGGATTGGTAACCCTTCTTTTACTTGGCTACTTTCAGTGGGTAATGTTTCTTCTCAATGTACCTTTGGCAGCATGGCATATATACAGGTACATTGTGTTATGTAGAAAATATTACATGTATCAGAACTTACTAATGGTATTGATCTTCTCAAAATCTACAAACCCTCTAGAAGCCTTAGATCCTATAAGAAAAATATCCTTGAATAGCCTACCTTTAATTTCAAAACTTATGGACAATTCACCTTCTTCATCCTTGCCCCAGAATTCTGGAACTCTCGTCCTTAAGAAATGAGACACTCGCTATCCACAAATATTTTTAACAAGAATCTAACACTATGGTTCTTTTGCCAAGCTTTTTATAAGAACACTTTATTGTTAGTATTATTATAATTGTTATTATATATTATTAGGCGTGAGTATGAATTGCATTCTGTTTGCTTATTAATGTTGTAGAATTTACTAGTTTAAGATAAATACACAAAATTCTGTCAACTGCAGGTTTGTAAGCAAGCCAGCTGGAAACCTGGGTCTCTATGATCCTGCAGAAATCCACAATCGGAATGAGTTACGAAGTTTTCTGAAGGAAGCAATGGTGAAACTCGGCTATCATCTGGTGTTTTTCTTCCTCTACCTGTATAGGTAAATTATTTATCTAAGATATTAATTTTTAGACTGTACATTGTTTTAAGGTTAAGATTAAACTAAATATATTAAGTAACAAATGAATGAAAATGTCTAGTTTCTAAATAAACTGCAAGGTTTTCAAGTTAGACACTAGACATCAAAGTTACATTTTATGTGTAGCACAATCACACACATACACACATATATTCTAAGTTATGGAATTTAGTATATCTACCGGTAAAAAAGAAAGTTGAAACACTCATAAACTCAGGATTTGAACCCATGACCTTCCAAACACCCCGGAAGGGTGGGGGGGGGGCACTCCCATACTGGACATGACAGGGATGATCGTTGAATTTGTTCAAAGAAACCCCTAAAAGGTACTAGTATGGGTGTGGCTCGAACTCATTAACCCCCCTCAAAGGTACCATAGG
>JANVCH010105851.1:0-14063 GCA_025505405.1 Epizoanthus rinbou | reverse complement strand
CTCAAAGTTGCCAAGAAGGTATGTTGGCGCAAGTCCATTGAGGCATTTGAAAACTTGAAGGCATTTGTGGTAGTCTCGTCGACGCTGCAATGATCGCCATACGAAGACAGTTTCTAGCTCGTCTTCGGTGACCTTACGGCCTTCAATTATACTTGCGGCTCGACGGTATAGTCGGTCAAGAAAGTTCTTGTTTCCTTGTCCACACGCATCCCACACGGCACAACAATAATTGTACGGCTTGAGGGCATTCTCGGTATGCGCCTATTCTGTGGAATTCACTTTGTTATGAGATTAAGAGCAGCATATCAGTCCCTGTTTTTAAACGTAAACTTAAGACTTATCTCTTTAGGTTAGCATATTTCTAATTGATTAATTTCTTCATTGTATACTATTGGTTTCTTCATATTATTATAAATATCTATGGTACAAATTCTTAAAAACTCTTAAAACTGTGGCAATGAGTCCCAGTTCCTGATGGATAAAACTGTTTTGAAAGTGATTTTTCCTACATTTAAAGATGCCAAACGTTTGTGGAAGTTGAAGAAAGTAACTGTACTAGAAATACTAGAAATAGTTTTGATTGCAAGAATTCCTATTTCCCAAGGATAGAGCTCTGATTTGAAATTCGGAGGGGGTCATGGTATGAACTGGATTCCAAAAGGGAGGGGGGATACCATTCTGGAATCATGAACACATTGGGGGCTAAGTCATTTTGGAATTTCTGATTGCATGGGGGTAAGATTCAATGCCTTCTGTGGTAGGGGTGTGGATATTTTGTGATAATGGTTAGAACTTGCCTTAGCCATGCAGATTTTTTGCTGAAAATCCCTCATCAGTGGACATCTGAAAGATAGTTATCAAGTTCTATTCGTTCACAATCTTCAAGCAATGAATTATGGAAACTGAAAATAATAGCCTTCAGAGTTCTTCTCATCACTTTTCTCAAGTAATTTTTGGCCAAGTTGTCATAGTTTGAAGGCAGTGCCCCACCTTAAAGGAATCTTGAAGTGAAAAACGCTCTGCTGGCAAAATAGAAGTACTTGTTGCACTAAATTAGTCCATGAAGTTTTGGGGATCAAAACCATCACAGAAACAAGAACAGAGTGAAAAGTTTTTTGACGTCAGTGAGTTGCCACTCCCAGGCTGCAGATGGTCAACTATCAAAGTGAACAAGATTGCAACATGGCAGACTGTTAAATTTTTCATCAGCACTGCCACACATAGGCACATAACTTCCGAATTATAGTGTTCTGTGATACACTACAGTGTTATTTACATTGTGGGAACAAATTTACTTGATGGACTGGTGATACCTGGCTTCAGTATGCTTGTAAACACATCAGTTGGGGAAGCTGCTCATGTACTGTAAAATCCCACATTTAGAGCCTCCCAGTTGTAAGGTCCATGCCATGTACCTACTGACAAAAATAATATTCCAGTTATAAGCCCCCTCATATATAGGCCATGTAATGTATTCCGATTATAAGTGAAATTGAAAACTGCATAACTGTGTCCATGATATTGAAATCTGAAACTCTGTTAACGACACCAAGAGGACCGATTCAAATTTATGATGTTACAATCTGTAGTTTCTTGACGTTTGTTTTGTTATGATCCAGTTGTTGCAGTTGCATTGTTGTTTTTGAAATAAATTCTCTCTTTCAGTATTCTCCCCAAGATTTTATGGAGGACAGAGGATAATGAATTTTCTTTTTTGACAGCATTTTTCCTAGCCAGGGGGCTTTCAATTTTTCCAAATTTTTCTGTTATTTTAACAGCTCTATATGCCTTTATTTCTCAGTTATTATCTACTTGTTCCAAAAACCTCTGATAAGCCCCCTCAGGTATAAGCCTCCCTCCCTCTGTTTATAAACCCACCCTAAATCCCTTATGAACTTATATAAGTCCAGGACTTTAATGTGGGATTTTACGTTATTCTTTCATCACTGACGAGTCACTTCTGTATTCGAGTAGACTTTATCGCTCAAATATTCTGGATCAAAACTGAAACTAGGGAGCACTTGCACCAAAACAGGAATGCACCTCTTATCTGCCACTATTTTTGAATAAGAATTGTGTGGCATAAGACACTTGAAAGCAATAGGGCCCTGGGAACGGCAACGCACTGATGCCACAATCCAACTACCAAGATAGTGAGTCCACGACTGGAGAGAAGGTGGGGGAGAGAGAGAGAGAGCCAGCCATCCGAGGCTCATATTCCCCTCTAGCCAAGACAGGAGCCTTCATACAACCGGAATCCACCACACTGATGTAATCGGTGGCAGAAGGGGTTGTCAAAGGGGATGAGTTTATTGAAGAGATTATGCAAATAAGATGACCTTTGTCTCATCGTATGATTTCTTGCTGCAGGGTTTTTTTCATTGCTTACATAATTATAATGAATATTGCAGAATATGACGATGGCCACTCAAGGGGCTCCACAACACATGATGTCAGGCCTGCAGCCCCAACAACCAGCTTTCACAGGTCAAGCACGAATGCAATCCCATCAGCAGTTCTATCCTTCAGCTGTTCGACCAGTAAGAATAAGGCCAGCAGGAAGCCACCCACCACAGCAGAACCCTATGTATTCATCGCCGCCATCAGGACCCATGATGTCATTTGTGTCACCGCAATCAACACCGCCGTTCATACCGCAACAGCAGCAATTTGTTCAAACACAGGTAACTAAAATGCCGCACATTACCTCTTTTTTATTTTTGCAAGGGTTTTGTGAACGCTTTTTTTTGTAAAATGTTTATACTTTTATACATTTCTAGTTTAGTAATTTATTTAACCATGTAAATACTAAATTGAAATACTAGTTGACATAGAAAAGCCATTTTTAAATGGATTGTCAATAAACCTTTATTGTTATTATTATTATTATTATTAAAAGTGAAACTTGAAAGGAAAGGAAATATGGTAATCTTCATTGTTTTGATTTCACTCTTTTTGAATGCACCTTGTTTCTCATGAATACTGCTCATTTCTCATGGCAAACACAGTTAATTCCATGTGAGTTCACTATTATTTCCTGCAAGCACAGTTATTACTTTCTCTTCTGAACTGTGATCATAAACTATGGTCTCTTACTTAGTTTGATCTTCAGGTTCTGGGAAAGCTATTGGCAGCTCACATCGTAGAACTTTGTTTTAACTAACTGGTTATGAAGCTGGGAAAACTTGAAAAAGGATGCACAAGGCTGTTTTGTTTTATGTTGAACCCATCATCACTGTGCACATTGTTTGCTTCAAGTGTGAACTAAAATGTTTCTATTGGATAGTAATTCATATGCAACAGTCAAGGCCAACAAACAAGGATATAGAAAACAACAACAACGTATAACAAATAACTCGCCAAATTTTATAACCAGTTCTCTCCAACAGCTATGCTCACATGCTTTCAGTTTGTTCAATTGTCTTTGACATTGATCTCATAAATTTTGATGAGTTCACTCATTGAAGATTCAAGGAGTTAAATTTGGGGGAATCACTTGTTGAAGCTTATCCATAATAGCAATAATAATTTATTAATTTATAGTGCACATTTTCCATTCTTTGCATTCAGTGGAAAAAAGAAAGTCTCTTGGCTTGATTAGACTTTCTTTTTACCAGTGGAAGAATGTTGAGTGTTGTTATAAGTTGCAGATCAACCATCAAGCTGTTACAATAGTCAAAGTGCAGTAACTCCAAATTATTAACCAGGGTGCATTATTAAGTTATGGGCATACAAATGATGAAAGATAGCCAAAAGCAGCAAAACTGAACAGTTGTAGGCCAGAAAAAAACTGAATTTGCACCCTGATTAACTAGCCTTTTTGGTTACGGTATTTACCGATTTGTCTTATTGACTTGATTGCCACCACTGCAACATCTCTCAAGCAGTGCCTCTGCAGGCCACACTGGTACTGAAGCAACCTTTCTTGTCTACTATCTGTTGCAGACTTTCAAGTCTCTTTTTCTTGCTGAATTGAAATTTTCACAAAGTCAACCCATTGGTTTTGCTTCTATCTCTCTTGCATAGTTTTGCTTCAGGGAAGTTACTTGCGATCATCAAGTTGAATTTTAATTAAATTGCATTGAGCTGCATGGATTTCAGTTCAGTGAGGTCATATCAAAGGTTATAAATCATCAGTCTATGATATTGCTCCAGTCAAGCACAAAAACGTTTCTATGACATTTGTGTAGAACCCCATACAAGAAAACCCCTAATATCCAGTTTTCTTTCCAATCTGTTTTAGAATGACTTTAATACTATACCAGTTGTTGGCCCCCCTGGGCAGATACAGTACAGACCAGTGGTACCCCAGCAAGTGGCTGGACAGTTTACACCCATGTCCACCCCCACATTTTCACAGCAACAAGCTCCGTATGGTATGCCACCGAATACCATTTACACTCAATCCCAGCAACCTTTCTACATGTATAAAACACACCAGACACCTGTGCCTGTGCAACAACCACCACAACAACCAGCCAGACCAATAGAGCAGAAACGGGAGCGCAGATTGATTCAAATTAGGGATCCAAATCAAGACAACAGAGACATAACGCAGGAGATACTAATGACTGCGGGACAATCTGGAAGTGGAACTCCTAACTCAACGCCAGATGCTTCTGGACGATCAAGCAGTTCTAATACTCCTCCAGTCAATTCACATAATGATGCTGGGGCACAGTTTGCAGCGCAGGTAGCTGCAACACTGGCCAATGACAAACCTTCTTCAAACAGATCAAGCCCTCAGACAAGCAAACCAGCCTCTCCTGCAGTCACCACTGAAGTGGCTGCCCCTCCCCAGATTAACGAGTCTAAACTTGTAGAAACTAGTCGAGGCCCGGAAAAGAGAGGACTAACTGTTGAAGTGAAGAATAAACCAATTGATCAAGATAAACCCATGCTGCCCAAACCAGCACCCGTGCCTGCACAAGCAAATATCCATTCAGAAATTAAAGCGGAAATTAAAACACAGCAGCCTAAGTTAGTAATGGATAACTCTGAATCAGTTGTTGAAACTTTGGACAATGAGAAAGAAGTTACTGAAACTGTTTCTGTAGCAGCAACACTTGAGACAGAAGTGAAGCCAGAAGAATTAAAACTAACTGAATCAAAGCCTGTTGAAAATAAGGCAGCAGAACTTGAGTCCACAGAAACAGTAGAAACTGTACAAACTGCATCTGTGGAACCAGTTAAGGAAACTGAATCCCAACCCACAATAGTTACAGAAGTAGTTGAAGCTGTTGCTGCTGTGGCTTCAGCTGAGCAGCCACAGTCGGCACAAGAGCCCTTAACCAATGGATCAGCATCAGAAATCAAACCAATGCCCAATGTTGTTGAGGAGCAGGACTCGCAGAAAGATGATGTGCCCACAATTCAATCAAGCGAAGCCATAGAATCTGGTGAGTTACTGCGGTCTTTTTCTCTTGGCAGGCATTTGAAAGACATTGTCAACTGTCAAGATTATGAACACAAGTAATTAGGACTTTCTAAAGACATTTTTTGTTTACAGTATAATACAATACAATACAATACGATACAATATTATACTATACTATACAGTCTAGAAGCACTGAAAATATATAAGTCCCCAGTTGGCTTAATAGAGTCCTGAAATGTTTGTACAAAAATTATTACCAATGATTATTACTACATATTTTCGTTGCAAACTATTCAATTGTAGACCCTGATATTAGTGAGTCAAACAGATCTTGTTGATGTTGTTGTTCACTGAAGTAGCTTCTGTTGTTGTTGTCGACAGCTAATGTAGAGAAGGCTGGTGAATTGCTGGTTGAGGAGAATGTAGTACAGGTCACGGTCGATGAGTTAAATACTTTGCCAGAGGAACAGAAAATTAATGGCCACGAGCCACAGCCAGTGACTGAAGGAACAGTGCCAGAACCAACCACAACTGCCGCTGAGTCACAGAACTCCAGTAAGTGATTGGTGTGACTTTTCTTGCTTTTAATTATGTTTTGTTCAAACTTTTCATACTTGAGACAACAAATTTGCACTAGGACATAAAAAAATTCATTCATTTTCACTGTGCAGAGGATTGAATAATATTGACAGTAATAATCATTCACAGAATTCCATTTTGCCATTTAATACTTGTTAGAATAAAATAAAATTTGTGATTTTTCCTTGAAGATTATATTTTGTTATGATTTGTTTTTTACACGAATACTGAGCTAAGAAACTTGATTAGTGCTTTGGATTCTGTTAATGGTCAATGATTACTGACAAATTATTTGAGCTGCATTGAAATGGAGATTTGATCTGTAACCTCTTGACTCCTTTTGTACTTAAGCTGGTATCAAATAGCATGGCTAGTCAGGTGTGACTGGAGTGCCCAAAACTGGTTCTTGAACGAGTCATCCATAATTGGGCAACATATCCAGCCATGTTGTTTTAATGTGGTAGAGAATTGAAGCTTTAGATCTGTCCTCATCCATGTAAACCAGTGACTGACTTTTGTCATCTTGTAGGAATCCATCAGTATGTATTTTAGTTTGTGTTACAGTACTTATTGTGAGAACTATTTAAAAATAACTATATATAATTGTGGCGTCTACAGTTGCCAATTCCTAGAACATGACTAGGCATGTTTGTGAAACGCTTTACAGTCATGTAATTTGAAAGATTTTGCCATGTACTTGCTTCCAAAGAGCTGGCTTTGCATTTATGTGCTTTCTACAAGCTTTTATCATAATTGTAGAGTACTGTTGTCTATGAAGTATTAGTACATTGAAAAGCAAAGACCATCATTAGTTATTCAGATTTGAAACCCAGCAGTTGTAAGTGAACTGGCATGCTCTTGTAATTTTAAATCTAAAATATTTCTGGCCATTTATTGCAACTTCAAAACTATAATTGTAAATTGTATCCTTTCTCCTCCTTTGCCACTTTTGCCACAGTTATTTTAAATTAACTGTGAAAATCCCAGCTAGGAGAAGTTAATAAATCATATTGTATTATATTATATTGCAGGAGCACAATATCCTGTTTCACATTACTTTAAATTTACATATTACTGTTCAGTTAGAGATTGTTGTCTTGCTCAGCTGCTAATGTATTTGAGCCAATTTGTTATTTGATGTAAATATACCTTAACATTTTTCCTAGGTGATCTTGTAGATTAGTTTATTGTCAGCTTTTTGGAATTTTTGTACACAACTGGAAAGTAGTTCATTCTAGATCATGCTTGACTTCCTGCCACATTGTACTTTAAAAGGTTGTTTATCCATACCATCCGAACTCCAACAGCAATCCTTGCAAGTATTTCATTCACACAGAAAATGATGTTGAAAGAATTTGAGTAAACTATCTGTATTTTTGCTCATTGTGACCCGCGTGTTGGGCGGATAATAGCAGGGTAAATAAGCCTGCAATATCACTCCATGCATGGCTGTTAGGAACATGCATAAACCTATTGTTATTATTTGTTAATTTCCAATACTGTCGCCTCTGGGTAATGAGACGTTTTGACCAGAAGGCCACAGCTAGATTTTGGAAGCTACAGCCTATCAAGTGGACCCTTTTGAAACTGCATATGTACCGGTCATGATGAAACTTGCAGGAATAAACAGTGCAGGATATTGTTGTGTCTTGTGATACAAGATCATACAAGCTATGACTACATATCGTAAAACTGTTACTAATAGATCATTGTGAACTAGAATACTGGTTTTCTATTTGCACGTGCACATGTAGTACAATTTTGAATAAATGAATTTTATTTCATTCATTCATGACCTGTAAAACTGTCCATATACACAAGAAGGGGTGTTAAATGGTTCTTTAAAATATTTGAGTGCTCGCAAAATTTTCCCCTTGCTCGAATTGGTCGCAAAATTTTGGAGGGTGCTCGCTTGCTCGAATTCACTAACTTTCGTAATTCACTGCTCGCTTGCTCTTGCTCGCAAAAAATAATGCTCTGCTTGCATGCTCGCAAAGACCATTCGATACCCCTACAAGAAATGGTAAAATAAATATTTGTGACTGCAAACCATTCTACATTCTCGTGTTTATTATGTATATGATTGGGGTGGAACGTTAAATTTCTACTTGTGTCACACTTTCAAATACTGTTTTTCTAAATGTATGGCCCGTCCTATGCCCGGCCTCTAGTAAAAAGCAAAGCGACCAATTTAACGATGGTAACACATTTATATGGACCACAACACCAAGACAAGCCTCTACTCTTCCTCGACAAGTATATGGTCCTTTTAAGTCCCCTTTATCGATATCATTTCATGGTATACTTATTGACTAGTCTCTAATGAATGTTTGTTTGAGCTCAGCAGTAAAATGAAGCCACCATACTAATTACTGGTGTACAAGACACTGAAGCACAAGGGATCAACCAGACGATCAGGTATACCCTCAGCAGCTGTCATACATCAATTAGTAGATTTCTTAATCTTCCTATAACTCTCTATCCAACTAAAAAGCCAATCTAGTTTTTATAAAGGCAAATTACCATATCTATATAATCACCCAATTCGTGTTTTGTATCAGAGAATAGTACTACATTATCAAGTCACGATCTCATGAAAAGGATATCAATTCGTATCGATTATATTTTTGTGTGAGAGTAAAACCGTTTATTGCCAGACCTCAGATGCTGCAGAAACAAAAAAGAACTATTCTGTGTCTCTTCTGTTAAAAACCATAAAACTAGGCTTGTATCAGAATAAGAAAGTTCGAGTCCTCAGCAAAAATGTCAATACAATTATGTAATATTGACACACGCAGCTTCAACAATGCGTCTATACATCCAGCACGCTCTTGGGAATTTCTCATTTTGCTAGCGACACTTTGTGAAAGAAAAGCTTTAGAAAAAGAACTGTTATGACCAAAACAACCTCACAAAGGCAGCCCTGACTTAGCATATGTTTGATGCGGAAGACACGGAAGGCCAATAACTTTATTACTGAAAATTTGAATCCTACACGATTGCGCCATACTTCTGCTTCACCAGAACTTTTGCGAAATCCATTCTTTGACATGCGAGTCTCCTCAGTCTCTAAGAACTGCTCGTGCGTGCTGTATCACGTTTGTGAGGCGATATTTTTCTTAATTAGCTGTTTATTAAATTCCTTTTTCTTTATTAATTTGCAAATGACTAAAGTACTCTATGTGGTACAAAAAGAAACGCGTTGAACCAGTTATATATTAATGTACGGAGGTTTACCATCAACGATTCATGATTTCCAATACACAGTTTGACTTGTACAAGTCCTAATCCTCGCTCTTAGAACAACTGAACCGAGTTGAAACAAACCGTTTCTGAATATTTTTTTACATGAACCAAAGCACAATACCAGGTTACGTTATCACGACAAGTCTTTTAGGAGCAGTTGATAATTCAGTAACCTTGAAGACTGAACACCTGCACAATTCCTACCACCAAATTTAAATTATGAAAGCGTGTATAAAAATTATTTTGGGCAAGGACATAGCAAGTGCAAGGTTTCGTGCGTGCAGCTTCGAGTCTTCAACAAGAAGTACGTTAACACGGCTTTGCTATTGTTTTATCTGCTGTGGCTAGTAGTGGGTGCCCATTGTGACCTATTTCTCTACATCGATTAAATAAGCTTTGAAGTTTTGTCCTATTTCCATGGCGGGAGTTTTTGGTTCTGTTGCCGTTAATCCAGACGATCAATAACCATGTGTGGTAGCAGATGCTTCATTGCCTGCCTGGAAACTAGATTAAAAACGCGGTCAAAAAACGTCTCTAAGTCGCAGTACTGAACGCTTTTTCATCAAATGACCTCTTGAACAATTAAGATATAACACTTTTATTCATAAAATAGCATAGAAAGACAGAAAGCACGATCTTACAACACGTGCTCTTTATTATCACCAAAAGGTCACCAAAAGCTAATTCCAAAGATTTTCTGTTGCTGTATTCGTGAACTCTTCTTTTGATTTTTAAGTTAAAGAAACCTAAAGAAGTTTATATATTATTCCATAAGGGAACTTATGCCTAAGTAGAAATATCCCTTGAAATGTGTGTAGAGGCCGTTAATGTCTTTTCCACACATTACTACAATTGTATTGACTCCACTGCCAAACACGCTGTTGGCATATCAAGTAATGAGAGAGATTCCGTCGAGAAAGACAATCTCGAAAATAACCTTCGCATTGAAAAATGACTGCTTTGATAAACAGTTATCTACATATGGCAGTGCCGCAAAAATATGAAAGTTAACCCAGTCGCTACCCTGTGCTTTATAGTCAAAGCAATCCTGACCCTAACTCTATAACTAAACCAAACCCTAATCCTAGACCCCAAAACCTAACCTTCAACGGTTCAACAGTTGTTTTATTTCCACGTATGTAGTTGGTTACAAAAAGTAGTTTACAAAAAGAAAAGAAATAAAGTGTAGGGTACAGGGTTTACAACCCTAGGGGGTTAAACAAAGAATCCTGCACCCTAATACAGTTAATCAGAATACTAGGACCGAATCCTAACCCACATCCTAATCCTCACCCTAACCCTAAACTTAACTCCTAGACTCTTATATTAATCCAACTTTTAACACTAACAATTATATGCTTCAGCTACACACAGGGTAGTGATTGGGTAAACTTTCATATTTTTGTGTCAGTGCCTCATGTGCGCGTTAGATCGACGCTCTTTCACGTCATTACTCAATTAGTAATGACTCAATTTTCCGCTTCTTTCACACTTTCCGTTTTCTTTGAATGAAAGAACACTTTATCCCTTGTCAGTCTCTTTCTTAGAAGAGGCGAGAACATATTCTAACTTTAAGCACTTCAAGGGTACTGAACCATACCCACAAAATCGTCTGTTAATCCTAGCTTCTATTAGGGGCTTTATTCATGGGTTTTTTAGCTAAACGTTTAACGTTCTATGTATCGCAAGCCTTTAAGAAACCCACTAAACAAGATAAAGAAATTAAGCAAGCGCGAAATTACGGAACATGAACAGTGCGTGAATGAACGTACAGTAAATGTACAACACAAAAGAGAGTGATATAAACTTAAGATAAAATATTTATTGGTACAAAACCAGTCAAGCAGTTGCAAAGGATTGTGAGAGTTAAGAAGATTACAGCACAGTCATTAAAGGGCTCACGGAATCCGTTTCGTAACTTTTATCATAAGTAATTACTGTTCGCCATCTCATACATGGCTCATACATGCTCAAGGCAAGTTCAAATGTATATCTCAAAAGTCTATGATTCAAATGTACTGTACTTCAGCCTTCAGCATTAAGTAAGGCATGGGCTGTTTGCTTGGATCTATAGGGCTACTGCCAGGACTGGTGGAACTTGTCCTGCCTGTTGGAGAAGGCTGCAAGCACAGTGGCGCGATACGAATTGAACTGTCTTTTGGCAGCGGTACTCGAGGTGTTTCTGAACAGTATGAGGTGGAAGGTACCGGATAGCAAGGCGAGTAGGATGTAGGAACAGGGACGTTACGGCTGTGGTACGGGGCGAACACACTCGACGAGACTGCGGGAGGTGCCTTCCCGAGGAGCTCCGGGGCAAAAGGCAATCTCTCTGTCGGAAACCTCGGCGCAAATAGATCAGGTGTGTAAGGTGAGTAACTCGGTGGGCCAAGCATACCAGGCGGCGGTCCAGGAATAATACTGGGGTAGATCCCAGAAAAAAGTGGCAGGCCTTCAGATCGCGATTTCTCCAAGGCAGCCTGCTCCTGTCGCTGCTTTCTCTTGGGTTTGTAGCGATAATTGGGGTGGTCGACTTTGTGCTGTTTTCGAAGACGTACAGCTTCCTCCACGTAGGGTTGCTTTGAATCGTCAGGCATTTGTCGCCATTCCTCGCCTAAGATTTTACTAATTTCAGCATTACGCATTTTAGGGTTATTTCGGTTCATCGTCCGGCGTTTTTCCTTTGCCCAAACCATGAAGGAATTTAGAGGCCTCTTGATGTGGTGGTCGTCTCTTGACATAAGTGACATAATTAGCGGTTGGTTTTTTTCTATGTCCCGTTTCCTCACTCAGACGCTAACCTCTTAACACTAGGAGCTGCAGCGCTTTATATAACAGTTTTCAAAGCCTCAGTCTTTTATTCTGCCTGGCCTTGCTATTGTGTCGACAAACAAAGATGTACTGAATTGAATTGTACTGCATCGGTTGATTCTGTACACGAATGGCATCAAGCGTTAATCGATTACATCAAGAACAATCACTGGATGAACTAGCAGCTCTGTCTCTCTGAGAGCACTGGTGTGAAATCATGTTTGCTTTACATAGCCGGTATATGTAACTATTTTTTAAAAATTGGTATATATAGTTGGTTATACAACGCCTCTAGGGAGAACGCTTCTAAACTGGTTTGAGTCACACTTACTAAATATGGTGTAATATTATAGACATGTTGTCCTTTGTAAATTCCATTAATTTCCCAGTTCCCTCATCATAAGCAGTGAAGTGTTAACAAGAAACACTCTAAAGACTCACTGTTTTGAACAGTTTGCTGTTAATATCTCGAGTTGTTTCCAAACTCTTTTTGGCCTATTGTTTCTACAGTGTGCGTTGTTTTGCACAATTTGTTCTCACGAAAGTGTACTCTACTGTGTGGCAGTATGAATGAATGTAGGAACACACAATGATCTCGTTCTGTTTGCAATGAACACAATATAACAACTGAACTAAGCATATTGATTAACAATAATGTCTTAAGCTATTATCGTCCGCATGTAATGATAGAACAGTACAGGTCTTCTGCCTCAGACAAAGGCGGTGTCAGAATCACATGGCTTTTGTAAACGACAATAAAAAGCAAAGCACCTTTAATTACACATCAGGCATGAAAGATCTTCTAAACACATTCTCAAAGTCACGGATGACTATTTACACTTTTAGGGACTAATTTCTGTTTCATTTCCGAAATAATTATAATAAACATCATTGCAAAAGTTACGTTATGTATTTATTTTGACAGCTTTTCTTGGAGCTTATATACTTCGCTGTCTGCATAGTTGCGAAGCGTGCGAAGGTATCTGGGTAAATCTCAACATACGTTTTCAAACATTACTAGGGGGTAGTAAAGTTGATTTGCATAGTTTTCAGTCAGTCTGAGATATTTATTGTTACCATAAGCATAGGAGTTTATATAAAGTCCAGAAATACTTAATTGGGAGTAGGAAGTAGATAGTTACCAAAGGACGACAGTGCTAACATATGTCATTGAATACAGAACACAATATTTAACAATTATGCATGGTATTTCTGATTTCTGGTTAACCTACAACGAATACAATTTGATTTATCGTAATCCAAATTCATCCGGGCTATCCTACACTTTATCACCAAACCGCTTGTTCAGTTTGAAGTGTAAGACCTTTTTGTCAAAAAACCCTGTTTATTTCATGTCATTTGGGCTATTTTTCATAGACAATAGAAAACGTGAAATTTCGGTGATTACGCTTGACAATGTCTCTTTAACTGAAGGCAACGCATAAAATGAAAAATTACCGACAATACAGAGATTTTTCGTTCCAAGACTTCACAAACAAACATCAGGGGCGGATCTCGAGATTCTGAAAGGGGGGTGCACCATTTCAAGTAAGGGTTGAAGAAAAAAACGAGTGCCAAAGGCACGAGCACCTAACGGGGGCATGCTCCCCCGGAAAGTATTCGAAATTAGGGTCTGTAAAATAGCATTTCCTGGACTTTCAGCACGTTTTTCATTATATATTTATTAGGAAGTACCGCCTCTCAAATATTAAAAAAAATTGGACTGAAAGGAGGGGAGGGTGGGGGCACCGGCCCCTCCCCCCTAGATCCGCTACTGAACATGTAAAAGAAAGCCAGACAATCAAATATTGACTGAACCCGACGAAACACGAACGGAATAATTACGAGGCAGTGTCTGGTGATAGCACGTGAAATAAGGTACAGTACTTGTGTGAAATAGTGAAGCAGTTTTACAAGTGTTTTACTGCAAAATCTCAGGCTGGGTAAACTGACCTGAATAGTTAACCCTCCGCGAAATGGCGAGAGAGAGAGAGAGAGAGAGAGGGGGGGGGGGGGGCGAGAGTCGAACCGAGTCTTAAGTATTGGCACAGGC
>JANVCH010105741.1:0-14069 GCA_025505405.1 Epizoanthus rinbou | reverse complement strand
TAAAAATCCCTATTTTTCAGGGAAAAAAGCCCTAATTTTATCCCTAAATATTGTCACAAGGTGGCCAACATGCCTGGGCTATGGCTCTAGTTTAACAAGGGTATATTGTTTACAACAATTGTAATGTAGAGTGCAAGGGGATGTTTGCCTCATTCAATACTGTTACCATTGGATGTTATAAAATGTAAGATAAAGTAAACTGTTTACTTATTAGATTAATCTGTCATTACAGGGCTCATCTGGTTCAACTTATATAATTATGATGCCGCTACTAAAATTGTAGTTTACATTCAAATAATATTCCATTTTTGAGAAAACAACTTAGTAGCTAAGAGTAAACTGAAATAATTAGAACAAAATAGTTCTTGTAAATATCACTTTTGGTGTCAAAGTGACGTCCATCAATTGTTGGCTGTGATAGGTATTTAGGACAAGAGCTCATCAGCGTCAAACTATTGTGTTCCAGGTTAATGCTGTCAATTGTAATACCAACTGGAAGATCTCACTTTTTCTGGCCTTTGATGAAAACAATGAGGACATTCTGAAGGGGGTAAGGCTAGCAATAATTATAATTAATTACCCACTGAACAAACAGTTCAACATGTATCAGACATGAAAGGGAGGGGGGGACAGAAAGTGTTTGTATTAATTTTAAACTACTATTATAGAAAATTAATTAGAATTAAAATAATTATAAAGCAGCTTTAAACTGTTCTAGAAAAGACTAAAATGTTCTAAATAGTTACAGCATCTATTGTTTGTGCAAAATTGAAACGTATTCAGATTTTCAAACCCAGCTATGGTTCGTTCTCAGGAGACTGGTGCAATTCTTGTTTGAAAGAAACTCCAGCCAGAACTCTTAGGATCCATAGTTATGGAATCAAATTTATTCCCATGGAAATCATAATTTTCTTTTCTTGCCTGTGTTCTCCAGAAAAAAGTGATTTTTTTAAATTCCAAGCATTTCTTAAGATTTTTCTAAAAAAATTAAAACTCCAGGAAGAACTTGAAAAGAAAAAAGAAAGTTGTAAGTTTTTGAGCCATGAAAGTGTACAAATCATGATATGAAATTTCTCATATGCATCCCACATCCTACCCTGCGAGCAGAGATCTCTCATATCCCCACAGCAAACGAGGAGAAAGAGAGACCTCTGCGAACAGCCACTCGATCGTTTGAAGCCACTGCTGTCCAGAAACCTGGACGCACCAGTCAGGTTTTAAACTGGTTTGATGGCTTTTACTACAACGACCGCTGAAATTCTGCAAGTGTGCGATGCATGTTGCTATGAGACCGAATTTCTTCAATCAGTTACGTTTTCGAAATTAGAAATAATCTCATCTCGCCTTCACAGAAGCACTTTCATGGCAGATTTGGTTCTTTAACACTCGTTGGTGTTATTCTGTTTGTACAAACTGAAGTGCGCTGCAGTGTGAATATGGCGCCATAAATGCATAAATGTCACCATATCTAGCAGGAGAACTGGCAGAGGCTTTCTTTTGATCTTTTGCTTCGGTAAGGCATTTTATCCAAAGTTCTTCCTTCTGGGACTGATGAAATGCAGTTTCGGTTTTTAATCAACAGTTTAATTTGCCGAAAGCAAGGTTTACGGACAATATTTTAATACAGCTGCGGTACTGAGTACATGTATAAATGATTTGTCAAGAAATGAAGAATACATGCGATGCCGATGTTGTTGATGAAATCGCTTCGCCAGTTCATGCATTGCTTCAGAAATATTCTGCCTGAAAGTTTAGGGCTTGAGACAGCAATTCAGCATAACTGCAGTTCAGTTTTTATTGAAATATATAGACCTTTCGTACATGATCATAAACTTCTAGTGTTAAAGGGCACAAAAGGTTCCGTTATACAGATTTCCTGTCAAAAATAGAAAATATTTTAATATCACAGCACGTGACTACCATATGGTGGCATCATGGAAATGGTCGCGCATGCTCGATAGATCGCAGAGGTCTCTCTTTCTCGTTTTTTGTGGGGATATGAGATATCTCTGCTCTCAGGGTAGTTTCTGAAGGATGTCTAAACATCACATACTTAGTTTTTTTCTGCTGCGACCTCAATGGCATGTGCCCTCACTATCACATGAGCTCATGATCAGGCCAGAAGCCTGCCTGTAGGCTGTTGAAAGGGTTTGAACGAACGGAACTACAATTTTACAGACGATTTGGAGTGAAATATGTAGTCATGAACTAATTAATAATTCTCTCTTGAGCCACGAGCCTACGCAAATGTGAAAACCTCTAAAAGCAACCAAGCTATGGGTCTGGGCCAGGAGTGTATAACTGACAGTTATTAGGTCTAATATTACAGAATATATTATTGCCTTAGCTTGTCAGTGATCAGTGCTCTGGATGTGAAGGAAAGGTTTGCTGTTAGAGACGGCTCAGCAAGCTATGCTGCAGTAAATAATGGGTATATATTTAAATTAGGATAAATTATACAATAAGCAACTATATACATGTACCTACATATATATGTGTATAAATTAATATTTTATTATATTATGGTTTCATGTAGCCCAAGGTAGAAATTAAAGGAAACATATTTTTGCGTGAATTCCACAGTCATGTATAAAGTATTTCATGAGGGGGTGATGAAAGAGATCATCCTTTCAGGAAGGGGAGGGGATGATGAAAGAGGCTAACATCTTTTCAGGTGCAGGAGGGGGTGATGAAAGAGATAACATCCTTTCAGGTAGGGGAGGGGGTGATGAAAAAGACCACCATCCTTTCAGGTGGGGCGATTAAATATTAAGAGACCACCATTATTTCTGATATGTTGGGTCCAGAGCAAGTACAGCTGTTGTGACTAGAACCATTACTGTAGTCAAGTGTTGATTATCGTCTGTCAAAGAAAAAACAACGAGAGGTGTTAATCAACCGGGAGTTGGTTTAATATAATCAGAAAAATGGAGAAAAATGACTTACAAATTAAAGACAACTTCTAATTTATTATATAACCTTTTATGGAGAGCAGTCTATTTCAAACTCCTATTTAATTTGGCCAAACTATCACTTGGAAGTTTGTTACTATGACAACAGGAAATACTATACATACAACAAAACAAAATAAGTAAAATGGAACATGTAATGTACACGCAGGGGTGGTTAACGAAGTTGCCCCTTCCTGCAGACCATTCCAGACAGGGTTAGTGGTATTTATCATTGGGGTGTAGGCATTAGCGTTAGGATTAATTACAGTACATGTGCATACAGTTGAAACATTGGCCGTCAAAACTGCCAGTCGGAGATTTGTTGTCAAATTAAAAGTAACTGCATGTAGATGGATAAAGTAACATGGAATAATAAATGTATGACACACGTGTAACCCTTGAGAGCCAATCAAATGCTGATTTCTACTGCCAACAATATGTCAGTGCTTTTATATGGTGTTCTTTGTAGAATTGAACTTGTAGTACTAAAAAGTCAGTTGAGGGAAGTTACAAATAATCTTGTCAAACAACAAGTGAAATTAATCCCTAACTAGTTCACAAGTCACAATCTACTTCCCTTTTATTGCCATGAGAGACAAATTATGTTACTGTACATGTGTAGCATTTTCAAACATTACAGGGTGAAATTAAGCAGTAATTTTGTCACTCATGGTCCTATAATAGTGATAGTGATAATAATAGCAAATTAGTAACTGGAAGAGTAATAGCATTTAGTGGTGGTACCGTACTAAGCTCGTATTGACTAAAAGTACAAAGTTAAGGAGAATCCTTGTCAAGTAGGCAATAAATCGTATTTTTGATTAGAATCATCTTGGTGGATTATTTATTACAAAGCATAGTTTTGTTATACAAGTTGTATCACTGTGCCGTTACTAAATTAACGATCGACATAACAGAACAGATTAAAAATAGATGGCAGGAGGTACATGTATTTTGCCAGGATAATACACTAAATTATTAAAACATTTTAGTATTTGAACACTTATATTTAAAGAAAATTAAAATATGTCAAACTAATATCGATCCCAGATATTATTTTGTTTTGTAGGGAAGGAGATAGGAAGGGAGGGATGGGGAATCATTTTGTACAACAAGACATATTCATAAATGAGATCTGGGAATGACATCAGTATGTAGAATGTATGAATTTTGCTTGCTCAGGATTTTGTTAATCTCATTCAGCTCATATTTCCTAATTGTTTGCTTTCGTGTTGATATCCTGCTTTATTGTATGGTTAATACATAATATCCTGTCAAATGGTTTACTTGTCATATATGGATCAGTCTGATTTTTTCAGTAAGATAATATTCTTGCCTAAAGACCCCTAAACCTACTTCCTTCACCACAACAATTACGCTGTTTAAAAAAAACTGACATTCTTAAATCGTACTGATGCTTTAAAGGTCTCCTATCGACATGTACTTTGATTGTTTGTGTGTATGTGTGTTTGTTTCTTTGTTTGTGCCCTTCATATCCATGTTTGTATATTTGTAATTTTAAAGTTACCGTCAAGTATATTCTAATTGTACTGAAATATAAAATCAGACCAGAACATTGAACCATCTAACCTAGCGGCAGTCTGACTCGATTAGTCTCATACTATTTTTCAGACTGCCAATACTCACACATTGTAAACTCTTCTTTTTGTTCTACATAGCTATTGAATAACTGTAGATATGAATAAAGTTGACAGTTGTTGTTGTTGTACCAGAGGGAGAAATAAAATAAAAAGCTTAGAAAATTAACTAGCAAAAATGTTTCAAAAACACCATAAATTTGGAAGAGACAAAATCAAATAATAATTTATATTTCAAGTCTCATGAAAACCTGATATTGCACTTGCACCTAACTACATCTCCGCAGTATAAACAAATTTAAAAAATGATAAATTCAGATCTGGTAGTTTAAGGTGTCTGAACACAGCTTCACAGTTGTAGAGGAGGGTGGCTCTTATTTGAAATCATTTTGGTACACAAGCTTCAATATCAATTTATATTTCACCCAGTACTTTATATTATGTTACTGAAGACATTTTGCGTAGAAAGAGTAGTGTTTTAAAGATGTTTCCATGGCAGACCTTACAAAACCACCTTAATATTTTCGAAATATTAGAGTTTCTCATAATCTACTCAATAACTTTTCTTTAGACTTTGCAAAATAAAATACTAGTAGTTGAAAAATATTCTTACACAAAATTAAACATTTCCAACAGAGGCATATTGAGAAAAATGATAAAAGTAGGTTAATGTGTTTAATAACCCCCTTAATTTGTTTCGGTCTGTTCTTGTGCCTGATTAATTCCTTTAAAATTTAACAAAAGGTTAGTGAGCAGATTTTGAGAAATTGCTGTATTTTGTCATCTTAAAGTCTATTATTAGAATCATTTTTCGTTGCCATGGAAACAGTATGGCAACCTAAAGCAGAGCAAAAAGTTATAATTCTAATAAGTCTATAATCTGTTGCTGGTGTATCATAGCGTTAAGAGTAGGAACTAAAGAGTCTTCAATAATGACTGTGGACACCTTAAGTGTGCTGTTTGTAGATTGTACAATTTTACACCGTAAGAAAAAAAAGTACACCGGTTTCGCGAGGTGACGAAATGCAGAATATATTTTATGGTATTATGTAAAATAGATTTTGTAATAAGTAAGTATGTAAGTAAAAAGATAACATAACATTTCGAATATTTGTTGTAATTGGAAAATAAATTATTTTTCCGCTGTTTCTACTGATCTTGTTATAAATGATTATTTCAAGTTTTGCAAGCCGCTCTCTAAGAACTCTTTAACGCCTCTCGTTATTTTTTTTCTTTGTTTTGTATGTCTTATTTTATTTTTACATTTTACAAAAAAGTTAAATGTATAAATAAAATAAAATGAAAATGAAAATAAAGGGAAAAAACAAAGAAAAAACAACGAGAGGCGTTAATCAACCCCAGTATCAAACTAATCCAAAAACATTGATCTTGGATCATTTTTCATTTCAGTTTGTTTTCTCTCTTTCCCTTTGCACATTTCCTATCTTTAGAATAATTTATTTTCAGTTTATTTTTATTTGTAGATGCGCCTAGTTTCCGGCTATAATATTTGGTCTTTGGATTTTGAAGATGCATGTTCTTCAGTCTACCTTTAGCTAAAGGAAAATATTTCGTTGTACTTGTTTGTGATTTTGATGCCTTTCAGATCTGAATTAGATAGCCTGCAAACTGGCTCAAATTTGCGTTGTCCGAGAGAGACAATTCATTCCTGCTAGCGTAGAAATTCTTCACCGAGAATCATCGATCGATTTACTCCTTTCGTAAGTTGATTATGTGATATAACCACCGCACTTCCACACTATATACAAAAAAGAGCAAGTCTAACAAAAATCCTGACCCCATTATTTATTACAAAGTCCGCACACCCACCCGCACGGGATATGATTGATCAATCATTTATTTCAGTTCACTCTGTTTTAGTCCTGGCTGAGGTTTCGGTGTGATTAAGGGGAATGCGACGACTAAAAATGACGTATGAGACCTGCTGAAACGCTCAGGTCCTGAGTTTAAGGAGCATACTTGGGGTATCTTAATATTTTCATCAAGAGCCGGTATTGAGACGATTTCGCTTGACTGTCCAAAGCTCGTTGTCATTGCATTGTCAAAGCAGCTTATGATCAATAAAATTTGAGAGTTTGACTCGCAATGAGTACTGGCGGCCCTTTTCCTCTCACGTACACGACATCATGTAATGCAAATGACAGTGACATGTCATGACATGACAATGCAACGAGTTTCATCTCTGATTGGTTTACGTCTGTCACGCGACCGTCAGATTGGTTGTCTGTATTTTCGTAATTGTTGCAACAACAGATTTAGCCAATCGCTAGCTTTTCCTATCATCGCATTGTCATTGTCATTACATTTGCATCAATCTTTGGACAGTCAAGCGAAATCGTCTCTATTAAAGACCTATGTTGGGTCTGTCGGCCCAAGAGAACTGGTTCTGGGCGCGCGCAAGCATTTTTTCCCGCCAAAACTCACCAAATTCCCGCGCACCGGTCGGCGGGAATGGGGAGCTGAGCGGCTCTAATCCATCAGCAGGACGCGTTCCATTTGTGTGCAGACTGGAGGGGCTCACCGGACCCGGGGAAAGCGCCGTTAGTTTCACAAGGGAAGTTCCTAGAGAGGGAGTCTCCCGGAGAGAGTCTTCATTCTCAGGGTTTCTTAGTTTCATCAAAATTGTTTTTGGACTGCAATAAAACGTACTAGGGACTGCAAAAGGAAATAATTTGGGAAAAGCGTAATTCCAAGAACCGCTCTTTCTGAGAATCTCGCAACCATCTATAAATCACAGGCGCCAACGGACGAAGAGTTAATAAGTGCAAACGAGAAGGAAAAATTATGACACGAAATAAGAGCAAATGTATGGAGAAATCAAAATCGTTCGAAAAAACTGATCTGCTGCAGACAAAAATGATATTTTTTGCGAAATATAGTACTACATCTGTACATTTATCTTGAATGTTGCATTGGTTGTGGTTTTAGCGCGATTCCTTACGTTAGTTGATCACTAGGCGGTAAAAGGAGATAAGCACAAATCGTGCTCTGATTTACGTTTCTGTCATGCCGGTCCTCATTACAATGTTATTTTGTTAAAAAAACCCGTTAGATTTCTATACTTAGAGTCTTGAAGACTATAAGTACATTTATTATATGGCTAGTTAATTTCGCGCGCTGTGATTAGTCAATTTTAGGTCCGTAAGTTGTCGTACGGACCTCTCGCTCTCGAGCAGCTGTCATAATTGTTTATCTTTTCATGTGTTTACACGCCCTGTCTTGCTCCGAATTATCAATAAAGCCATACAATAAATATCTTATTAGCCTCGTTTGCTCGGTCCGTACTGTAAGTTGTGGATCCTCGTTTTTTCCTTCTCTTTTTCATGCGTTAAAAACAACAACAATAATAAAGTAATTATTTATATAGCACAAATTAACATTGAAATGCAACGAATGCAACACACGATAAATTCAGCACTATATTTCGCAAAAAATATCTTTGCCTGAAGTGGAGTTTTTGTTCAACGACTTTGATTTCTTCATGAATTTTCCTTCTCATTTGCTCTTATTTACTCTTCCACCGTTGGCACCTGTGGTATAAATCTTCCAATTAATAATAATAATAATAATAATAATAATAATAATAATAAAGGTTTATTGACAATCAAAATGGCTATGTCAACTAGCTAAATATGAGTAATTTTAACATACATGTATTATATTAGACTTGGTCTGGAAACTTGATTGCCCTGGGATCTGTTTCCGTTCGGACATCCTAAAGCTTGTCGCACCGTGTGTGCCACTTTGACGGGTTTGAAAAAAAGGCGCTCCAACATCCGACCCGCTGACATATGGCTGCAATCACGTTTTCTACTGGTTAGTACGCAAGTGAGTCGGCCATTCACCAGCTAACAAAATGCGACAGGACGCCGGTTTTGTGATCCAGTACGTTAGAAGGACGTTAGAACCCGTCAAACAAGCAAGACTTGTCTGGTCTGCCATACACTCCACTAGCCGACAAGGTGCGACAGGACGTTAGAACCCGTCAAACAAGCAAGACTTGTCTGGTCTGCCATACACTCCATTAGCCGACAAGGTGCGACAGGACGTTAGAACACGTAAAACAAGCAAGACTTGTCTGGTCTGCCATACACTCCACTAGCCGACAAGGTGCGACTGGACGTTTTGTGATCCAGAACTATTAGAACCCGGCAGAAATTTTGTTGCAGACTTGTCGGATTTCGCCACACGCTATCCAACGCGCAAAAATTATATATCGCTGACGAAAAATCGGTTAGTGTGTGGCGAGCTTAATTTGCAAAAATGTCTGGAGAAATCAAGATGCACTCCTTCATCTTTGAGAGCCATTTTAACCAAAATGATTTGCGATCATTGTTATCAATTCTACACTTTCTCTTTATTATCCGGCACATACGATGTTTCATTCTCATTTATCGGAGTATTCAAACGTGACAAATAAATTGATCACCCTAAATTTAATGGTCACAAGAAATCTGCTTTTATCCGCAAAGCATCTTGGCTCCAAATTGGCCTTCAGTCGTGGCCATCCACAATGTACAAAAGTTGGTTTATTCGCAGTATGAATTTGTCTGGTACCCGTTGATTGTACGCTGCCGTGCTTGAGAGCGCGTTAACAAGCGTGTCCGAATACAACAGGTACACGAACTGGAGCCAGAGTTTGTCCATTAATATAGTTGACATGCATGACTTGGATGAGTCACTGTTGAATCTGCTCGTTTATTTAGAAATCTCAGTTAATCCTTGCTAGTTTTCCGCATCCTTTTCGTCAAACATTTTAACGTTTTTCATGAAATCGTAATTCGATGGGTGCTGTAACCGTTACATGTTAGATCAGTCAGTTTGGACTACAGTGGAACACGAGTCAAAATATTTTGATCCTGACCATCGACGATCATATCTTCATCAGCAAACTAAAACCTGGACGGTACGATGAGGTTGAAGGTGGCAAAATGTTCGGGTAAACGATACACGACCTTCTAATATGTCGACAAAGTATGAGTTTTGAAAGGAAGTTTTGTCAAATCCGGCAGTCCGTTCCACTGTCACTGTTTTGCCATCACATCTCGGACAGACGATTTCCCCCTGCATGCACAAACGTTTGTGGCGCCGTTAAGAGTTTAGATCAGTGGCGAGCTGAGTCAGACGTTGTTTTAACCATCTTCTTGGCTGTACTTCTATTCATGAGTGTGTCGCCAAATAGGAGAATAAAACCGGATGGGAAATATGACCGTGTTGAGGAAGAGGAAGTTGGAGCTGAGGCAAAAGAGACCGAGGAACAGTCCCTTGAGGAGGAAAAGGAGGGAGTTACGACCTACCAACTATGGCGCGATTTCCTTCATAGTTTGACGCTTCACGGCTTTAGATTTATATTTGAAGAAGGACCAAGAATTCGTAAATTCTTCTGGCTCGTAATATTGTTGTTGGCTGTTGTGACATTGATTTTGCAAATCAAAAAGAGCTTACAAAAATATTTTGAACGTCCCATAACTACCAGCGTGCAAGTGGAGTTTTTAGACCAGATAATCTTCCCCGCAGTGACGATCTGTAACTTTAATCTATTCCCATATTACTTGATCAATGGCACCATAGGAGAGAAGGTGAGTTGACTAGTTAGAGATGAGTTGTTACTGTCCTAGCTAGTCATTGGAACAAATGTAAACTAGGTCGGACAGTGCATGCCGCTCGTAAAAATATGAAATCGCATAGATTAGGCAATATCATTTGATCTTTTGATTTCTTGATCTTTTAATCTTTCATAGCAAGCGTTCTGATATTAGTTGTTTTTTTAAATATTGCCAGGGGACAAATTCAATTCTATGAAGTACCTGACGGTGATAGCTTGTTAGGGAGGAGGTGAACAGTTTCTTGTAATTGACATAATAGAGAAACTTTACCGGTATGTTATGAACTGACGTATAATAACAAGAATATAACAAGGATAGCGGTAAGAGAGCAACATTTGGAACACTCAGTAAAACGTCCGTATGAAACTGAGCAACGTACTATCGGGAATAGAAGCGGAACTGATAATATAATGAACCATAAACGACATTCTTAGTGTCTTAAACTGTTTTAAAAAGGGTGCACGAAGTAAAATTCTGTGTTTTGCTTTAGGTTAAGTTTATCGAGACAGTCGAGTAGTTTTGATACAAACTATACAGTTTGTTTCTTGTTTCTTAATTATCTGGTCACGGAAATGGAAAATTCAACCTTCTTGTTGCCTCCTTTGCAAATTATGTCACATTCGCTCGTATCGAACAAGAGAGTAGTTTTGAAGGCGAATGACTGATAACTTTTGAGTTTTCCACGTGTTGTGCAGTTCTTGTATAGATACAATCAAGCCTTTTGTTTAGTACCAATACCACTCACGTTAAGGTTAACCGCTGGGATACAGGTGATTATTTAGCTATTATTTGGCCAAAATTGTGGCGTGTTCCGGTGTAGCAGCGGATAGCAGATTGGATTTGGTCCTCCCCCCCTTAAATACTGATTTATTCAACACTGAATTTTCCACTTTTTCATTTGTAATTGATATAGTGGCTTTCGTTTAATTATCTTTGTGGAATTATGCATTTAAACTTCAAAAAGTGGGACTAGACTGATCACGCTATTTCCCACTTGAAGAAAGTTCTGAAGACTCGGCAACATTTAGTGATGATCCGTAAAACAAATTCAGAATTACAACAGTTCGTATTTTCATTCCCGTTTCCTGCTGTTAATATCTGTACAACCACAGCGATGCAACACAGTAAGTTAAGATCGGCAGTGTTTCCAGATCATCAACTTCATTTATCGCGAAGTAGAATTTACATGTGAAGTAGTATTTATAGAAACTAGAAAGAGAATTATTTTGTTGAAGAGGTCAGCGGACCGCAAGTCCGCAACATTTGTTCGAATTTCGGGTTTTAAAAATAATCTCGGCGAGTTCGAGCTGATGCGGATTTGTCCGATTTTTGGCTTGATTTTGGATTTAAACAAATCCCCTAGATACCCCCAGTCATTCACCACCAAGTTTGGAGGCCCGATTGGGGCAGTTGTTTAAAGTGATCATATACTGTATGCAATTTCAGGTGATGTCGATTTTAGCGCCACAGAAATATATCGACAACAAAGAGGAGGTGCTATTCGCACGCTCTCCTATTCCCAATTTCATGAACTACCGACGGCGGAGATCAACGAAGAAATCCGATGATGAGGCGAAAGTTGAAGCCGCTCTCGATGACACGAGCTTTGATTTCGATGACTCGTTCGATTTTGCGCAGTTTGTACGAACACACGGACATCGTATTGACCACATGATCAAGAAGTGTCGTTGGAAATCCCAGCCCTGCGGACCCGATAATTTCACTGCGGTCATTACAGAGTTTGGGTTATGTTACACTTTTAATTCAGGACTGAAGAGCCACCCTCTGTTGAAGGTGCAGCGCGCAGGCGTGGACTATGGATTGAGATTGCAGCTGAGCGTTCAACAGGACCAGTATTATGGATCACTGAGGGACTCGTCAGGGTTCAAGGTCATGGTGCATGAGCAAGAGGAACCACCGCTGATCAATGAGCTCGGCTTTGCCATCCAGCCAGGAACGCACACATTTTGTGGGCTGCGTAAGGAAGTGGTAGGGGACTGTAGACTAATGTGTTTGGTAATCCTGTGAATATAAGTTAGGCAATACTTTGAGTCTTTACTGTGAAACATCACAATGAATCTCGGAATAGTTTTTTTTTAAAAATAGAATACTTTCTTGAAAGTATTTTAATGACTTGTTTTTGCTATTTATCGCCTACAAAGCAGACCCAGATGAATGAGATATTTTATGTACAATACTACAAAACTGTTTCAAAACAAAAATAATTGTCAAGTGCCCAGACAAAAACAAGGGCTTTTTATTGTTTTGCTTTTTTGGTTTCGATTTGTGTTTATTTTCAATTACCATAACTCCGCACGGATCCAACGGAGCAACGAACTGCGACTGATCCGTTTGTCCTTATTTTGATTTATAGTTCATGTCCGCATGTACAGATTGAGTTTAAATTTTGAAAAGCAAGCGAAGTAAACTGGAAGGGAACGCAGGGAGGCGGGCCGTTTGTCTAATTGGGAGATACTGTATATATAATATTTGAAACTAGTCTAAAAAGCCAAAACCGTTTAACATACATCAGATCAATAACGTAGGTTGCTTAGTTCCCCTTTGTCCCTTCCCTTCCCTTCCCTTCTCTCCACTGCCCGGCTCAGTACTAATAGTTAAAGTAATTCGCAAAGAGCTATGGACGTTGACTATATTCTCCTACCAAGAGCTCACGTTATTTAACTCCCCCGGCTCGCGCATGCGTACCCAGTATACGTTGGTGGTTTGTGGTCATGTTTAAAATAATATAACAACAATTTGTGGCAAATCGAAGGAGTATGATAAAGATTGATGCTCAAATAAACGTATTATGCGTTCAAACTTCTCCGGTGCGTATTGCAGATGAAGAACCTTCCCAGCCCATTCCGTACAGCCTGCGAGGATAAGCACTTGGCTGGTTTCACCAAGTACACCAAGTCTGCCTGTCTACTCAAGTGCAGGGCTGATTACGTCATACACATGTGCAAATGTCGCTCGTACGATCTGGAGGGTAAGCCTTCTCGTGTATATTTTTATTTTCCGCATTTTGGCTGTTTCGTTGATTCCAGAATTGAAACGAAAATAATTTTAAAAGGGCCGTTTATTCGAGAGAAAATAATCCGTGGCTTACATAAGCCGTAACTGACCCATTTATACGAGCACGGCTGACACAAGCCGTGAAACACTCGTATAAATGGTTCGCGGCTTCACGGCTAAGGTAAGACGCGGCTTAGATAAGCCAAGCTCAAAACACCTCGGCCAGGATTAGCCGCGACTTATCTTATCCGCGGCTTATGTAAGCCGTGAACGTCGATTTTGTGCCATTTATACAAGGTGTTCGCGGCTTATGTAAGCCGCGGCTTATTTTCTCTCGTATAAACGGCCCTATTTGAGACACCAAAACACGCACACGCACCTACAAAACGGCTTAAATTACGAGCACACATATATGTATTGTTTTTTGATAGACGAAACACTGATTCCTAAAAATGAATGTTAAAGGGCAAGTCTCACCTAAAATGACATCACGGCGTGATTTTAGTATTTTATCTGATTGCACTTGTCAAACTGATCACTGTGATGTAAATTCTCGAGATATTAAGGGTTAAAGTTTAGATTTGTGACGTCACAAGTGTGGTTCATTGCAATAAATAGACTGAGCAATTAATGTTTTTCTAAGATTTTGGTGTCTCCCCAAAAATAAACAGTAGTGAAATTAATTGTACAATTAACTAGGTGGGCGAAAACCTCTCCACTCCTTTTTTAAAAATCTCAAAAGTGATACATGTGTGACCTCACAAATTCAAACTTTAACGCCAATCTCGTTCCCAGTGCCCACGTTCTTTCAGGCCTGCGGCGAGGAACGAAGGGCTCTGGGATAAAGCACGAGCCGGCGCATGCGCAAACCGCCGCTA
>JANVCH010105631.1:0-14070 GCA_025505405.1 Epizoanthus rinbou | reverse complement strand
GGTTCGTTCGAAGCTCCGAATTCCCCCCCCCCAACACACACACACCGCATTATCATGCATGCAGTACTGGCATCATTGAACATTATGATGACGAGATGTTGTAGAATTTTAGATGCAAAGATTTCAAATAGAATCTTTTGCACTTGACATGTTTAACTACGTCAGCTGGAAATGAACGGATTAGTACGTATACGTAGCGAATGAGAGATTATAAATCCCGCCCTTTCATTCGCGTGATTGACAGTCATCAAATTGTTCTATTATCAGCTTGGGAAAATTCGTATATCTGACTTGCGATACCATGTAGGCAATATTTCGTTGGGCAGAAAATGGAAGAGATTTCAGACCGTTCTGTGAAATCGTCTGTATTTTGTAAGAAAAAAAAGTGGTCTGTGCTTAGCAGGACCCTAACACAAGATTTGAGTTGCCCTTCTCTGTCAAGAGATATCGAATGTGTTCGATGTACAAAATGCATCATGAACTCAAAAGCCGGCCTGAATTTCATGATACAAGATTTTCACTCCACGCGACAGCTTGGAAGAGGTTTGATATTTTTGTTCTTTTGTGCTTTATGAAATCGTACTTGTTGATGTGATTCGTATTTATACATTGTATAAATGCTAAAATAACTGCATTATGATCCAGATATGGTTCTTGAGACAAGATATTGCAGCTACCTTTTAAACAGAACTAACATTTTGGCAAAAGAATTGGAAACAGTTACGTAATTCGAAATAAGTTTTTTAACACTCCATCCTTATTGTTCAAGAGCCGTGAGGCTGACGCATTGATTTAAAGTCTTGTTTTGGCAATAACATCACACAAAAGACCAAATATTTTATAGGTAAACATACACCTGGATCTCCTTCAGCTTTTATCGCTATCTCAGTTCATTTCTTGCAAATTCGAAAATTATTCTAATGGAGATCAATCGACAATTAAATTACGCAATGGCCACTAAACTATCTTTATGTATTGTTCAGTTTGAGGAAACGAGTAATGAAGTTGGATTTGCACGTATAAAATTGGTATCCAGCTGAATTTTGTATGAGCCGATACTATAATGAGAACCGGAGTATATCCGATGCATTCCTGCCTCTAGCTATTTTCTGCAATTCAGTCGGCTGCCGTTTTTATCTTACACAGCTAGCTCTGTCACTTCGTGTGTGATAGTTTAGACTAGATTAGATCTCGACAAAGCTACTGCTTGCTTGAGAACTGAAAAAATATAAATATTTATTTTGTGTTTATGTTTTTCTGTTATAAGTGCAGATAGATTCGAGGGCAAACTCAGTTTTGGCGTTGTAATCTGTTTTGTTATCAAAGTTAAGAACATTTTTTCACATGGGAACCTGGAAGGGTACGTGGATATTTTTCTCTCCGGCACTAGTTGCTTGTAATTGAACTCCCGCTGTTAGCTTTACGTGAATTATCTATTTTGATTATTTGTTTTGTTAACAAGTTGAGTCCTGAAGATTCGTTGGCCCACTCACTTCAAAATATTGTATATAGAAGCTGTGAAGTAAGGAAAATTGTATTTTGAGAAAAATGGCGATATTTGCACTGCAAGCATATATATTAGCGTTTACAATGACAAAAGTTCGTAATGCAACGAATGGCAATTGATTCGATATCGAATAAAATTAGTGCTGTTCTTATTGTGTTTTAAGAACAGTATATTGTTTTTAAAATTAGAAACTAAAACAGAACAATCAATATCTAAAGGCCCGGCCACACAGTGCATTGCATCGTGTGGCCACCTTTGAAATTGTTGTAGAATCAGATCCTATGTGCAACATTGCGCGCAACATTTTCATCGAATTTCAGCGTGTGTCCACTGTCTGCAACATTGCGTGCAATGTCGTGACGCGAGGTGTCGCGGCTATGATTCAAGCTTCAGCTTTGCATTTAATGGCTCCAACAATTCAACAAGATGGTTGAAATTATCGATGTCCATTCCGATTCGCACAAACTCTCTGAAGGTTGACGTGTCCTCTGCTGCCAGTTCGCACATTAAGCAATAAAACGCGCCTTTTTCCTGTCCTCTGGCTATTCATTCCTTTACTCAAAGCTTCCTCTCAGTTTTTTCCCCGCTTTTTTTTTCACAGAGAAGAAGAATTGTAATAGCGGCTGCGGCTTTTCTCTTAAATCCCACAGCCGCCATTTTGCTATTCGTGTTGTTGCCAACACTGAATACAGTCTTAGACATTCAGACAGCAAACTGGCTTTAGCTAAACCACGTACTGATTACTTGAAGCGTAGTTTTAGCTATAGCGGAGCGCTCCTTTGGAATAACCTTCCAACGGAAACCAGGGGAAGAAAAAGTATTGGACAATTCAAAAGGGATGTTGAGAAAATATACACTTCTTCAGATTCCCACACGGCAATCATGAAAAACAGTTGATATTTTTTATTATTTTTTAAATTTCAATATGTACTGATGATTTTACCGTGTTTAAATAAAGATTATGTATGTATGTATGTATGTATGTATTCAAAACACACATATATTATATAGCCTACAGTGTCTCACAGATTTGAACTGATAAAAAGTAAATAAATAAAACAAGATTGTAGCGCTACCACACTGAGTTTGCTTACTTCGTAACATCAGTAAGTACTTCTAGAGAGAATAGTCAACTTTTACAGTAATGTTCAGTTCAACAATTAATCTAAGCTTTCTGCTTTTTAGCAGTCACGATGGCTGCGTGGGCCCGTTTGAGATGTTTACAGTAAGTACTGTAAACTTCAACGTTAATTGTTTAGAGAAACAACAGACAGTGTTCTTCGAGGATATGGTAATGATGTACGGGATGAAAATAAAGTGCAAGTGACAAAGATTTTGCACAAATTACATGTCGCAAAAATGTTTTACCTTTGAAAATTATGGATACATATGATCTTTTTCGTGTTTGTGATTTTTATTTCCCCAAAGCCCTAACTTTGGATCGAAAATCTTGTAGAAAAGTGCGGCTTATAGATAGACAAGTTTCTGTGGACGTTGTTACAGAGCACAATATCTAGCTACACGTTGGATTGTGAAATGCGTGGTGCTAAATACCACTCTGCTGTTGCATTCGGAAACAGAACTCGGAAAGTCCAAGTTTTTGGGTCGTGTAGACAGACATAGAAAGCGTCTTTAATTTAAATGCCGGTGCACATACCTTCATTATTGTAATTATTTATACTAGTTAGAATGTCGCTGATACCTCAAGCAAGGTAATTCTAATAAAGCTATTGTTGAAATACTGTCCTTGTGCAAGACACCTACCGAGTGATGGTAGTAGCGAATGGCTGTGAGTCTGGGTTGACACTAGATCCGAATCGCAAGTCTGTGACACACGATTTGTATATTGATGTTCTTGATTCCAAAGCTAAAATGCCTGTAATGGACCTTCAAACGGTGATCGGACTTGTAGCCGTTACATGGCCCCTTCTTGTCAGCCGGCCTCCCAACTGTCACCGTTTCGTCTGAAGTCTTCGCCCAAATAATGAGCTCTACATCCAGCACATCAGCCATATAGCCCTTTGCGTAATGGCACTACTGGCATTTCATCTACAGACTGTTACAATCAATAGTCAGTTCGGTGCTGGCCATTTCATACAAACACACGGGACGGCTATGGGGCCTAAAAATGCCTACAGCTATGTGGTCCTATATATGTGGATTTGGCTGTGAGTGAAATTGTCAATCAAGCATGATTCAATAGCCGCTTTAACCCAAACTTTCTGTGGTTGTACAGGGAGAATGTGACACATAAGTGGACACTCCGCTTGTCCAACCTGATAGAGTTTCTAGATTAAATCATATCACTTTACCCCACTTCAGTTGAACTTGCCCGAGAGGTAAATGTCATATCAACTCTACCTCTGCATTATGACTATATTCCAGAGGCATTTTCCTATTGTGCATTATCATTGTGCTGTTTGTACAGCAAGTAAGTCTAACGTAAGTCAGGAAGTCGGCACGTTTACAGATCTTGGCAATTATCTGAAACCTCTGAAGATCTCTGAATGATCTTCAACGACGGATGTCAAAATAATTTTAAATGTTCTTTAAATGATTGATAAAGAGCGTTGTATTTATTGTTTGAATAAACGTACTACGGCCACCAGAAACCTGTATTACGTTTGAGCTGGTGTATTCTGAATCTAGCTTGGATGTATCAGATTTAATATTACATCTTGAATAATATTTTGTTTCTACAGATATCTATGCTAAGCCCACTGTTAGTTGGTCACTAGGGTCTGCCGTTCAACACTTCTCATTCTCAACAATGCAAGATACCACTTATTTAAAAGTCAATTGAAATTATTCATCAGGAGACACTTTAGCTAATAGAAGTTTGGTGAATATAAAAAAATGTATGAATAAACGTGATGATGTTTATTTCTTAGTTAAGCCAGTAGTTCAGTAAGTGTTTACAGTATACATGCAGAAAGGTTTTCGGAGCCAAGTTCCTTCGTCAGCCGGTGAATTGATCAATATGCTGAAAGTAACTATACAGAAAGGAAGGACAATGTACAGAAATGGTGCTAACGAGACAATAGTCAATAAGCAAATGGAGCGGACAGTGACTGTGTTTGTATTAATTAACAATGGCCTTTGTCCTCTCGGGAACAGAGTGGCCTAGTATAAAAATTATATTTTGAAGCTGTAAATTATTTCGATAGAACGCGGTCCTTGATGTTAGTCATCCCCGAGCTCCCAACAACTGCCGGTTGCATGAACTCTGTCTTGCTGTTCAAAAACTACAATGTTACAATTCCAAACTAGTCGATAGTCAATGTTAGAAAGCTGCTGACATCAATAGACAAAGACTACTTAAGCCAAACAACTGTAAAGGTTTCTTATTAGTCCGTGATTTCAATCCAGCAAAACTTTCTAACATTTCTAGAATCATTAAGAGCCGCATTCAGGTCTACTGTTTTTTTGCACCTAATCGGTAATGTCAGCTTACAGAAGGACAAATAATCTCAAAGAGATTTTGGCACCTTCCAGATTCAAGAACAATCTGTATCTGGTTTACTATCCTCGCAACCTTGTTGTGTTAATTACACTAAGTATGGTGTTTTATATTCCTTATACAATCAAACCATTTCAAAAGCTTTACTACAAGTCAGGCCCGGTTTGCTCGAAAGTTGGTTAATTTTAACCTAGGGTTAAGCAAAAATTTAATTTTGATTTCTTCATCTAGGAATATGTAATCTGGTGCCAAAAATAGACCCAGTTTAATACGTAAACCTGATATGATAGCTCATCTCATTCTACAAGGCAGTAAACCCAGTTATGGGCTAAGATTGCCTCATAATATTAATACCTTCGAGCACCTGGGCCCAGGTTGCAAAATGAAAGGATCGATCAGTTAATTGTACTTCTTGTATGGCATCATGTGTGTAATACAATCTACAAAACATTGGTTTAACCCACAATTCAAAATTAGGTTTTGATTAATTCCTGGATATGCAAGTTATTTAGAATGATTGTTATTTTTAATGCAAGTTTCAAACAAGTTTTACCGAATTGCCCACGACATACAATTATCTCTTGAAACAGCCAAATAGCTTTATAATGTTTTTTAAGAATCAGAAACCCTATATACCGATTTTATTTTGGAAATAAGGTTTGATTCAATGATCTTTCTTTCATTTTAAGAGGGCACTGAACAATAATTTCTTCTTCCGTCATTTCCACTTCTCTTTGAACTATTGTAGTAAACCTTACAACACTGTTAAACGTCGTGCTTGTTCTGCATCTTTTTACAAGAACCGTCTCAAATCATTCTAAACTACTAGTCCTAAACATGTATCCAAATTAAGTACTATTATGGACTATACGTTATAAGTGACGCATGGCAGATATGGATTTTTTTCTCAAAAAATGGTTTTTATCATTTGCACAGTTTCTAATGGTCTAAAACCTTTATATCATGCAAGCCTTTAGTTCTGAATGGGAAGTTAGCTCAGCTTTCAAGGTGTACTCCGCTTGATTGAGAACAAAATTCTATCCAGAAACAAAAATGTCATTTAACGGAGAGGTAATGAATGGAGGGTCCGGAGTCATGAAGCCCCGATAATCTTGGAAAAGGATAATTCTTGCATTTCAAAATGTTTTTCTAACCTTGCTGGTGACCCCCTCATATGTGCGCTCATCGAACCGAGTAGCTCCCCCGGTAAATGATGACTTATTGTAACTTGGTTGAAAAGAAACTTCACACCAGTGAGGCATATTGGGTATCTCAATTAAACAAATTGTGTGGTTCACACTGGTGAAACCGCCACGTATGCAGCAAGATGGAACAAGCCCACGCCAATTTTCCTTTGTCTTTTCCTTATTTATTTAAACTTCTTGTACTTGTACGTATGTTTATCTCATAAGTGTGAAACAGACTTTACAGCCTTAACAAGAGGCAAGAATTTAAATCTAAAAACAGGATTTATTACGCCTCATAGCAATTAGTAATAATTGTTAACTTGTCAACTTTTCGTGCATCCTAATTAGTTGCATTTATAATACGCTCAGAATTGTTCTATGGTTCATTTTAATCGCTATTGTTATTGGTATCTCGATAGAGTATAAATAGTTCCTACTTTATTATAATTATATCATAATCTTAACCTTTTAAAATATTTTGACAAATGAAGGTCTAAATACCGAAAAGATTTCAATACATTTCTTGGATCAGTGTGCTGTATCATTGGTGAACTAATTGGGGAATTGGTGAGTGTCTAACCAAACCTGATGAAACAAAAAAATGATTTCAGTGCAATTTCTGCGATTAAACGGGCTCATTTTAGATTTTTCTACCTATTAGTCAATGTTCCGAGTAGTAGAAATTAAGTGAAGTTCGTTATATCGAATCTGTTGTAATTATTATTTCAAGAAGGTTTATGATATGCGCGCAATTTGAGTTTGAAGAAACCTAAGAAACAGCGTGTTACCATATTTGTGTGCTATTTTAGTATGTAACCTGTTGAACCAAGGAAATATTGTACATTCTGAATGAATGCTTTGAACGGACGTTTTCAATTAGAATACAACTAAAGCATTGTTTCCCTTACACAAATATAAATATTGTCTTAACATTGGAAACTCTAAAGATAACTTATCTCTTCGTAGGTTAGAGAAATGAAATACGTTGTGTTATCCCTCGTGGTATTCTTTAACGTTCTGGTTCTTACACGGGCCACTTGCATGACGGAGAACTGGTGGTCCTGCTTTGACAGGAAAGGATTCTGCACTTGTACTTACTCTAACTACTACATGAACGGACTCTGGCGAAACAGAAATGACAACTGGAACACCGATTTCTTATACAAGATCGAGGAAGCCAAATGCTGTGGACGGCCCAAACTGTACTGGTATCAACCCTCCGTTTGTATAATGGCTGATTGGTGGCTTAGCTTTGATAAGTACGTTCTTGGTCTAAATTTGTGGCCTAGAATATTGTCATGCCTTCTCTTCGGTGACTTGTGAGAATATCTATTAAACGTTAAAACACACATGTATATATCTAACAGGGAGCTTTTTCATCTTTTGAATTTCAGAGACACCCTGTTTAAAGAAATTTACAAATACATTCTTAAAATAGAAACATTTGAAAACTTAATTACCATATAATATAATTTTAAATTTTAAAAAAAATTGCTATTGCAGATAAAACCTTTAGCACTGGCTGAGAAAAGCGCGAACGTGTCATACATAGCGAGTCGAGTCGCACAAATGCATTCCACACTTTTAATACACATTCTGTTTTTATAATTGATCGCCAAAACAGTAGTTACATAATTAGTATACTATAATATAAAGTTTGACTGGACTGCTGTAATTAAGAAATACTCAGTGGTAGTTAATATTACTAGCACTGTCTGAGGAAGAATCTTATGACTTAGAATGTCCCAAATGCATGTTTGAACCTTTGCCACTTCTTTAGTACAATGTCAGCAACTAAACAACTATTGCGATTAGAACACTTTATACCGTTTTATTTCAGTTGTGCAGTATACAAAAAACGGTAGCATAAAGTACAATAAAGTTAAAAACACAATAAGGGAGGACACAAGAAGTCACAACACCACACAGAAATACCCCCTTATGAACTCCAATACTGGACGTCACGTACCTCTTAGGGGTTAAAATTGCAGGTTACGATACCGCTGAGAGTGTTAGAGATATAGATAAGTGATTGAATTAAGGTATCTTTAGGGATGCAATATGCCAGAATGCCCTGCTAATGTTAATTTAAAAATGACATTGAAAAGGAAAAGATTGTGGCAGTACGTGCCAAAGTGGAAAGAACTTAATGTCCTCGTAAAAGTCCAAATATATTATGTTTATAAAGTTATTGTGTATTTCTATGGTATATTTTAGGGGGGTTAACGAGCTCAAGTCACACTAGTACCTTTTAGAGTTTGTTTTTGAAAAACATCGATGATCATCCCCGTCATGTCCAGTATGGAAGTCCCCCCCCCTCCCCTCGCCAGCATTTGACTTTTGTTTTTTCCAAACATTAGTTATAGAACAATGGAGCACAACTCATTTGCACCTAACCTTTTTCTACGTATGTATCCCCAAGACGCGGCTGGAGCACCTGCCCTTCAGGGTTTTTCCTTCAGGGGCTGTACCGTTCTGAAGGTGACAGATTGTTTAACCTGGAGACCGGCAAGTGCTGTAAGCCCGCATATCACCCGCACTGGCACGGCGACTGCTATACCAAGGACGTGGGTATATCGTTTGACAGGAAGGGTTGGAACCTGTGCAATGCAAACTACTTCTTGGCCGGTTTCTACCGCAGTGACGGTGAAAAGCTCTTCAACATTGAGAAATTCAAGTGTTGTAAAATGGTCTCCGGTAAGTATATGTGATTGATTGATTGACTGATTGATTTATTGGCTTGTTGGTTACAGGTTGGTTGGTTGGTTCAATGGTTGTTTAGTTGTCTATTCGGTTGGTTGGTTGGTTGGTGGGTGGGTTGTTTGTTTGTTTGTTTGTTTGTTTGTTTGTTTGGTTGGTTGGTTGGTTGGTTGGTTGGTTGGCTGGTTGGTTTTGTTTAGTTGCTTAGTGGTCGATTGTTTGGTTGGATGTTTAACAATTGACCAAAGTAGGAAAGGAACGGAAAGGGAAAATTGGAAGGGGAGTGGGAAATGGGCATGAAACAGCAATAAAGAAAGAGAAGGAAATTGGAAGGGAAAGTGAGTTAAGGTACAGAATAGAACGACAATTGACCTTCTCGATTTCCTAATTTGCATACTACAATATTCATGAAGTAAAGCAATAAAAGGCACTATAAACGTTTTGTAAATGTTTTTTCTTAAAATTTCAAAATATTTTTGATTGAAATTCATCAGCAGCAAGATTTTTTGCAACATGTATATAGCTACTGTTCTCGTTCTTAGCTAAATATTCTTCGAAATCAACTTTCGTATAACTTATAACTAACTGGAATGCGAAGGATCTGCCACCCATCAAAGTATTATCTATATTTCTTTAAAGCTGTGCCAGGCCTGACGTCCCTGTCAGATGTGAAGACTCGTGTAATGGATGTGACGCTGTATAATCTTGCTCTCCTGGCCCACTACCTGGGCTATGCCTATTGTTCGGGATGCGCGGCTCAGTATGTGGGGGAAGACTTCAGACGAAACGGTGACAGCTGGGAGGCCGATAAGAAGGGACACTGTAGGGGTTACAAGTCCGATCAACGATTAAAGCTCCATTACAGGCATTTTAGCTTTGGCGTCAAGAACATCAAGTACGGCAAGGCAGTTATACAAAATCTTGTGCCACAGACTTATGACTCGGGGATTGTCTCCAACCCAGAATCGCAGCCACGCACTACTTCCATCACTCGGGAGGTGTCTTCCACACGGACAGTCACCCACACCACAACAAGCAGCTGGTCCAACTTCCGTGAACTGGGCATTGCCATTAGATATCAGCCTTCTAGCTCACCAGGTATGATTGGCTAACCTACCCAAGTGCGTTTGTTCAAACCTTCAGTGCGTTTAGTTTTGAAAGGAGATATTATAGGATCATGGAATAAAATCCAATTCTACGTGTTTGTTCTTCCGACAAAAATGGTATTTTTTAAAAATATTTTGATAAAATAAAAGACAACGAACTTAGTAATACAAAATATATCTTGACAGTTTAGAGAAGAATGCATGTGACTTATGATTTTGTATGTTACCTGACACTTTTCGATGGTTGAAATAAAGGATTATACTTGTACATAATCAGTATGTTGGATTTGCAGATCATCTTCGTTCGATTATCTGCCCTACAATATAACAGAAACGTAATATATTTGGTCAGAAAATACTTTAAATCGTGTTTCTGAAGTATTCAATTCCAAACGTTGGCCGCACCACCTTTCAGTGCTTCCGCCGGTCCTGGTTGCAGGATCACAGAAACAGTAGACACTCCAACTGTAAGCTCTTTCAATTTTAAAGTTTTGGCGGTAATTACTCGGTAAATACACCAGTTTGATGAGTCTTCAGAAAAACCCTAAGTCACATATTCTATAATATATATCTTTAAACTCGTCAACCTATCTTACATTTTATGAATATTATAGAAACAAAACCAAACGTTGCATAAGTCTGGGTGCAAAGATTACTGACAATACATAAACGGATAAGGTAGTGTCTAAATACAAGAAAAACAATTTTGACAGAGAATGGATTTAACATATTTAAAGTCTAGCCTTGCCGTAATCCGTTTTAATCTTCCCCAGTTTAAACCATCCACGTTCCTTTACGACTTATCATACTCCCTGTTACGATTTCCTACCACGGTAACCTGTCATTTTTAGATTTTCTTTGATTTGTGCAAAATTTCGAGCATCGCAAAAAAATGCCATAAGTAGCTATGAAATAGCCCCTTAACTTTAAATAAGCGCAGAGCGCACGGGTGATGCATGCGAAGGAAGGTAAACTAGCAGCCATAACATACAGCACGGAGTAAGATCTAGGAGAGTGTTATTATATAATTGAACCTGCTTGGCTTCTAATTGGCCAATCAGTGCAGGAAGTTAAAGTTCCACATTTTCCAGTACTGATTTTCAGTATTGGTTTCCTGCTCCATATCTACAAATAATAGGTTTAAAATTATTTTCAAATATACCGCACCTTCCTTTGTAACAGCTGCTTAATGCAGTCCACGGACGAATTTCTGTTTTAATCTTTGAAAACTTTCTTTGTACGACAAGATAACACGTTACTGACACTTGCTTGTGGATGTTATTCATGAATCCAGTTTGGTCTGATGTAAAAATATTTTAAAAATGGTGTAATTTTATTTCATGCTTTCACATTTTGCACGAGACTCGAATATACTTTAGAATTGTTTAGGTCATGTTTTTAAATGTGTACATATTATTTGTCCCAACGTCAAGGCGCAGCCAGCGCTTATAACTTCGCCTACACCCATTCATCGTCCACAACTGACCACACCGGCAAAGAGCAAACAATGAACTTTCCCGTCGCCTCCGATATAACCCTCGGAACACACAAAAAGGCAGAATGGCGCATCATGCTCGGCAAACAGCGAGTGACGGTTCCATACACGGCAACGATAATCGCAAAATGCTCGGCCGAGATGGACGGATTCCTACGCTGGGGAGGGGGGTACAATGGAGTTGCGACCAACTATCACGTCAAATATCGTGGAAACCCATCAAGACCAACGTTCAGGTATGAGATTTAAGCTGGTTGTTTGACGACGATATGACAAGAATTGTGGATTTTACAAGTTGGTTTTCTCTGTCGTTATGAACTGAAGTATTTTGAGACAATACATCTCGTCTGATTAACCAGTTGTAAGATTTGTAGGTTTGTCGTTTGAGAAATTATTAAAACATTCTGTGACCATATTTTGGAGCCATCATGAATGTTTATGAAACAGGTCCGAGCCACCGTAATTGGCCACACAAACACTGAGGTGACAGATTCCATCACATATCGAACCCGTCGAGGACGGGACAACCTGGTTCGCGACTAGCCCGGGTCAGACAGTGGTTTCGTGGAAGCGCTGGCAAGCGTTTGACTGCGAAAGAGTTGACTCGGATGGGCGACCTAACCCGGGTTTGTATATAAACAGGACCTCCATAAAACAAGTGCCACTTTAAGTTCATAAGCGACCAAAACTTTTGGTGAAGCAACAACACTGTCGTGGCCAGTGCGAGGTCTGTACGGTGAATATTTCTAGGCTGTATTCAATATCAACCAATCACTTTGTTTTAAAATAACTGGATAATAAAAGAAGATCTCGAGAAATGATCATGGATGCAGACACTGAGATCATGTTTTCTTGAGGAATGACAATAATATCAATATAGAACAATTGGCCAATTTTATTATCACTTCACAGAAAACACAAACAAGCTGCACTAAACCATTGTTTCTGTACTTTTCAATTAATTTTTCTATTTGTATTCTATTTCGCTTCGCCTTCACACACAAAACAAATGGTAACACAAACAACAGCAAAAACCAATGCAGGAAAAGGCGGGGACTCCACTACAGAGTAAGACCTGAATAAAATTTGTAAAGTGTCCTTTGATTTTTGTGGGGTTGAAGTGGGAAAAAACAAAATGTAAACAAACCACATTTCAGCCCAGATTCGTACGAATCAAATAAAACATAAATTTGGCGGATTTGAAACTTTGCCATAAATAATTGTTTAAATAACATTGAAAAAAACTATGACGTAATAGTGAAATAGGGCAATTATATCCAACAATGAGCCATGTTAGTGTTTTTCTCTCTGCTTTCAGGTACTCGTTTGGTGATGCTAAGACTCCCTTCTACACGGCGCTTAAGAAGCAGAGTGAGGCTAATATGCATCCATGGCAATGGCACAACATGAAACAGAAATATTCCCATGCACAGAGTGTGATAAATCAACTCACCAGCCAGAAGTATTACGAGTTCACGCTGACCGGTCAGTTTGAGGACGTACACGGGATTCGTGCAGACTTGCAGTGGAAGAAACTCAACCGGAAGCGCGGGGTACCTGAGTGGAAACCGGAAATAGAACATGACGTCCCTGAGCAGGACCTCGACAGAATATTCCCCACCGCACCTAAGGTACAATAGGGACAGAGAGGAAATAAAATTGTGTACGCCTTGCGGTGTTGTTTCAAAATAGTTCAAAGTTCCCACAATATAGACAGAGATTTGATAGACTAACACATCACTTTATTGAATCTTTACCTAGGGTTCTTGGCGTCTCACGTACTTCCCGGGGGGAGACTCATTGCCCCTATCCCCCTCCCCCATGATAATGCTCTTATTATAGTCTTAGTTCAGGATATTGAAACGTGACATAAATGTTTTAAAACTATCACAACTGTAGTATGTAGGTATGTTTCTGCTTATGACGTCATAAAGACGTCACCATATACGGGTTTTTGTGTGCTTTTGTTATACAATCGTTTTTCAGTTGACAGGTGAAAACAGTTTTTATTCTAATTTATTGTTTAGACAAACGTAGTCAAGGGAAACAGAGGGAAGATGTCACAACAATAGATACTAATAATTGTTTATTGTTTATTGATAGAAACCTAGTCTATGATGACGATACATTAAAAGTTAAAGTAGTTAGCATGACAACAGTGTCAAAATTAATATTTCCTGAATTGGCCATCCAGAACTCCAGATAAAGTGCCCAAGACTCGACGAGAGAAGGGCTGATCTTTGTCTCCGCACGATTAAGAAGATCGCACCAGGCGGTCGCCCAAACCACCACCTCCCAAAGCCTCGGGCCTCTGGACATACATATAACCTCAGGAACAATATGAATCTCTCCAATTTTAGATGTAGGACGGATATAGATTCAGTAATAGCTTTTTCCCTTCTATGATAAGAGTTCTAAACATACATTTTTAGCTAATTTTTGTCTACCTTTAACTTTTTTAAATTAAAATTTCGCTTTTATTACCTTGTAAGTATAATAGTATACAATTGTAATCCCAGTCCCTCGAGTGAATTGTAAATTTATATTAATTTGATGTGAACACATTGTAATTCATATTTTGTATGCGATAATGTGTAATAAACACCATCATTATT